>CAKNWT010332479.1:0-12530 GCA_932066315.1 Andricus coriarius
CCTAACAAAAATGTGGATTTTTTCCACTAACAAGTGGGCAAAATTCCCGAAATTTTTTACAATGTGGGATAAGAATAAAGACCGAGCGCAAAACACGAGATCTGACAGGCGTGCGCGTTTTTTTATTTTTTTTTTTGTTATTAACGGTCTGAAGAATTGTGGTTCGCACGATATACTCTGAAATTCCCTGTGATTGAGACGTTCTGCCTCATTGGAGAATCCGTGCTTTCTTCTGTGGTCAATTCTTTAACCTCGCCGCTGTTCATGTTTATTTTGGCTCGTTTTGCCCTGCAAAACCCAATTGTATATATTCCACGAAAAAACCTTTGACGGTGTCTGTTTTTCTCCAATATTGCATAGACGTCACCAGTGTTCGTTGATAATACAATTTGTTCTCCAGGTGGCATAGGCTTAATTGCATTATGTCTTGTTTTTAAGTGAATTGGTTTATTGGGGGGGAAAACGTATCTTCGAAGCTCGAATACCCGATTCGGATTGTTGTGGGGACTAAGTCGAATAAATTCAAGTTCTTCAAAGAAAAATCCAAATAGGCGTGGAAAATTTTGCCTTAGAGGAGGAGAGCTGTTCCTATCACGCATAGGTGGCTCGGCATGTGGAGAAGACCTGGACCTGGCGCGAAGAGGTGTCTCGGCATGTGGAGGAGACCGGGCTGAAGAATAAGGTATGGCAAGAGAAAGAGTCGTGTCTGGTAAATGTCTGTCGGATGAAGAAGCACCAGGTTCGCAACGAGAAGTATCAGGAAAAGGGTCACCATCAGGCAACCGCTTGGATTGTAAACCAAAAACGAAACAAGAAATAAATATCGTAACAATCGTATACCATGTAAATGTATATCATGAGTTCTAAACGAGGTTCCGTATGTTTTTCTTTAGGCAAAAAGTTGCAGCATTTATCGTATTCGAAGTAAAGCCGAAAAACTTTTTTTAGAAAACAATTTCTTTTACGTTAACTCGCCCTAATTCACCCAATTCGTAGAATTCCTTTATCACAGACAATTTCTTTATGATGTTTCAAGATTTTATTTCGGATGTGCGGCTTTATTATTCGCACGTGTATCAATTTGACTAATTATTACCCATCAGAAGCACGCGTTAGATGTTCGTCAGAACATTTGTCATCTACGACAGTGTGTGCATAAACAAGTTCATTTTGCATAATTTCCCTTCCGTTTAATTGTCTAGTAGGCTGTAACTTTCCGGTGCAGTTTTACACTTCGATGAGATACAAAAATTAAAAACTATGTTTTCCTCAAGTAAGCAAATTAGTCAACATTTTTATGAATTTAGTAGAATTTATTTAATTTTTGTTGAGTTCTCTTGAATTCAGTAGAATTCTTCTGAATTCTGAAGCAATTTCTTGAATTCAGCAGAATCATCTTGAAATCTTCATCATTATTATTATACCATTAACCCACTTCCCTTTCGGGGTTGGCGTGACTTGCTCGGTGAATCAGTAAAATTTTCTTGAGTTCGTCAGAATTCTCTTCCTAATGTGTAGAATTCTCTCTTGAATTTAGCACTATTCTCTTGAATTCAGCATAAATATCTCGTAAGTTCAATCGAATTCTCTTGAATTCAACATAATTCTCTAAACTGACTATGACTGAGCAAACTTCACACTCGTGTGAAAATGCCTACTTTCTGTACTTGTAACACAATAATAATAATTTAATAAAATAAAAATGCTAATACCAATTAAAAATTAATTTTTTTCACTGCGCTGCAATATCAACTGCTTAAAGTCTCACAAAGTAACTAAAAATATACAAACATTATTAAACTGGTAGCCATTTTTCGAAAATACTAAAAAGTCCGTTTTCTAAAAATAATCATCTTACAGCATTTCGATAAGAAATTTGATAAAATAGAATTCATATTATTCAGCAAAACAATACAGGAATACAGCGTAAATCATAATTTTATCAAATTTCTTATCTAAATGCTGAAAGTGCTGATGTCTCTTGATTCTGTATTGAACTAATATATCACTTTAGCTTTTTTAAGATATGAAACTGTTAATGTTTAAGAGAATAACTTACTTTCCGAAAAATTCATTTTTTATCAAAAGAATTTGTGGTAGATTCTAAATCAATCTATTAAAAAGTAAAAATTGAAAGTATACATAAGATTTAAGGAACGAACGTGTGTTTTGAAAAAACAACACGGCAATTCCAGATCAACCTAAAAATCTGTACCCTATTTCATGCCCACTAGAATGGAAAGCATTATTTTTTAAACATTTTCTGATGTGCTGCATATACTACTTTTTTAGATCTGATCATCACATCTTACATTCTGGAAAGATCCGTATTTATAAAAATATTAGCAGCATTTCAGTATTTTCAAATAGATATAAACTATTTCAGATTTGCGTGAAGCTTAAAAGAAATTTACCAAAATGGAGACATATTATATTATTATATTATTATATTTACCAATAGAATTATGCACAATGGCCAAGGATAAAATCAGAGTCCAGATAATCCTCATCTTTTGTAATCAGAAGAGAAACTGATTATTGTTTTTATAAAAATTTAGATTAACAATCTATCTAATGAATATGCTACTGCTTCATCGGCTTATATAATCTATACTTAAATCGTTATCTCTTAGATTAAAGGCGTCAAGCTTACCCTTCTGAGATATTTAAATTTGATAAGAGTCAAATTGAGCCAATAAAATTTGGGTATACACAAAATTAAAACTGATTTCACCATTTACGTAATCTTTCATTTTTTAGATAAAGCTGGTTTTTCAAATATAGTGTCTACTATAACGGCCGATTTAAAGTTTTGGAACACTTTTCTACAGGGTGATCTTGAACTCATCATATACCTGCTACATATAAATTCCTTGTAAAAAACTAAACAAAAAACTACTGTGACAAAATGCTATGCGATCAATAGTTTTTAAACTATTAAGTGTTGTAAATGACCAATGTGAATCACGTTCAAGAATTTGCGGAGGATGCTTATATACGCACGCCTGCTGGCCTTAAAAAATTGACTGGCTTACACTTCCATTTTTTACAGAATTTTCTAAAAGCTAACCCTTAAAACCTAACATCCATCCACACTTCTCTAAGATCGCTCGCACTAATCGCCTTGCTTTCCTCGCTTCCGCTCGCCTCGCACGCATATCCCTACTTTCTCACATTGCCAAATTCTGCCTCTGCGGCTAATACCTACTGCCCTTTCGCCCCCCCCCCCTTTGTCCATCAATATCTCCATGCTTATCCCACTTGCATCCCCCTTCCCGCACACTTTACACATCCTCTTCTTCCTCGAAAGCCAGAACCTATTAAAACCCTCCATGCCCCAACATCTCATTTTTGCTATAAGGTCCTGACTGCCTTTCTCTCCTTTCGCACACATAGGTCCCGTTAAATCTTAACTCTCTCATTCTCTCCTCCCATGTTGCCTTCTTTCTGCCCATGTCAATTTTCTCCACCACTTTATAAACCTTTTTTTCCTTCCTCATACATCTTTCTCACCTTGTCCATCTGCAGTCCATTCATTCTAAAATACCTTTCCCTTTCAAACTCCATCTTCCTACCCCCACTCTTGTTCACCTTCTTCCACCAACACTCCCTAACCAGCTCACTTCCCTCCTCTTACAAATATTTCGCCTCATATCTCCCTACTTTTCTTCCAGCCCACACATCCACGCCATGAAATAAGACATTTATCACTAACGATTCGAAAAATATCATTCTCCTTTCAATATGTTCTGCGATCATCTTTTTTCCCAGCCCCACGCCTGCTTTATCACCATATTTACCCTTCTCAATCTCTCTTTCATATGACCATGCACTCCCCCATTTCTCGGAAACAGGAAGCCCATGTACACAAACTCTTTCACCTTCTGCACATTTTTTGTATCAAGCGAGAAAAATATTATTTAAATTAAAAAATTCTATATTCCAGGCAAACTAATTATTTAAAAAACGGATAAAAAGGAAAATTCTGTAATCAAATAAAAAATCGATTCGTATACATTTATTAGAGTAAAAACGATATAACTATATCCAGAAAATCATTATAACACATACATTTAATTTCATAGAGTTAATTATGATAATGATAACGATGATGAATAAAAATAATAAATTCACATATGTTTTAAATATTTTTATATCAAATTTTTTTTTTCAATTGCAGACTTATTTAGCGGTATTGAAATTTGTATTGGAGGCAAGCAAAAGTAAACATTTTCTAATATTTTTATTGCATTATATGAATTGAAATAATTATTTTGTAGACAAAAATTTACCCCCTAAGGTTTATTTTCGCTTCTTCAATTTCAAATTGGACCACCTTTTTCTGTTGATACTGTGATACGACGCTTTTGACTTTAATTTTATTTTCAAAATTCGCTTTAAAATCGAAACTTGAAAGGTTTTTCATATTTGTGAAGATGAATATCTCTTAAAGAAATCGAAATTTCTCCAAAATCCATAAAGTTGCTCACCAAATCCTAAAATCTGTAAACGCTCCTTATTTAAACATATCTTAAACTTAAGAATGCTGAAAATTTTAAATTTTTCATACACCTTTTAAGAAGCAGGTTTACGATTAATGTAATTTTTTTGTAAAAAAATTAAATCACTTAAATATTTTAAATTTCAAATTTAGTGGTATCGAGTGACGAAAGTTAACTTTAATTTAGTCGTAACGTTATAATAGGAATTTTTGAACAATTTTCAAGGTGCAGTGTCTATTCGTCTAGCTTTTTCGAGGAAAAGCGATGGAATACTTTGGTGACACCCTCCCCCAGCCAAATCCTCCCACATTTCTAGCCCCCCACCATCTTACAAATTCTTTTATGTTTAAACTCTAAAAAGAAATGTGTTTGGTTTCGATTTCTTTAAATACTTGGATGTTCTTAAATTGACTCAGGTTTTCGCCAGATCCATAATAAGTCTATAAAAATGCGTTCTTAAATGAATCATTTTAGCAATATGCCTAATTTTTCACATTGGCCGAAGCCTGGTTTTTTTACCCCACCATCCACGGACTGGGTTGCAGCCAAGTACATGATGGGGGACCAACAGCTCAAGGTGGACTTCGAACCACCAAAACCTCGGTGTAAGTACATAGAGAAATTACCAGAGGTACCGGATCAGAAATCGAACCTCTAACGTGAAGTCCGATCACTAGAGGGATTTCACATTCATACTAAAAAGCCCATTTGTAGGGATCTACCAAGTTTTTATTCGGCTCAACCCGATCCCAATATTGAGGCGCTATATCTCAAGGAATGACTTGTTATCAAACATATTTGATTTTGCAGATTTTACCACGCTTCACAGTCTATAAAATAGGCAATTAAATTGAGTTCTCGCTCGGAACCTTAACTCGGGAATTTTCTACCAGAACCGAACCATCGAGTCTTGCAGATGGACCCAACAAAGGAGCTTCCATCCAGAACCGAAAGCTTGCCCCGATTGTGCTGACGCGACAGCCTATCTTTTAAAATTTGTTTTTTTGTTTTATATGCCTTTCCCAGATTCATGCCTACATAGATGATCAATTACTTAAAAAGATAATGTACCCACCCAAACTACGCAAGAGTGCCATAGTGCTCGCATGTCGTGCATAGAAGCCGACCACGCGCCTCCAAAAAATAATACGTGTACAACAAGTGGTACGAACTTTCTTCCGACAACCACGCCTACGACCACAATTACGTCCCTCCTTTGAACTTTTACCCCCCTTCCTGCTGCCCCCGGGTTTTCTCTGCTACACCACCGTCAAGTGTCCCCTTCGTGATAAGATATTCACGTGTGCGATTCGCAGTGGTTGATAACTGGAAAAAGTGACTCAAGTTCCGAGACGAGACTACATCATGTGCCCCGCAAACGGCCTAGTATACGAAAGCGAATTAACGCGAATATACGAAACGCGTTGATTAATTATACAAGCCCTCACACCTCCGTGGATTCATGTTAATATTCCCGCACTTTTTCGTAAGGAATAAAAACCTTGACGCGATCTACGTGTGTCGTTCTCGAACCCACAGAGTGTGCGCGATAATGCAGACGATTTTATTGACCTGACTCACTCACGCGCAGCCTCCCTGTGTCCCAAGTGAATCTCCACCGTATCCTCTCAGTCAGAGCGCACTAGTCATCGATTCTCTCGACGATTTAGCAGAATATCTCTGGCGCGAAACTTCTCTCATAAAAGCGAGTGAGACGATTGGCTCCTCGCTTGGTTTACCCCCCAACGACAAACCGAAGCCTCACGGGAGCGTTAAAGCCTACGATCCCGAGTTCCCTGGCTACAATTCCTCCCCTCTCAGCATCTGCGCCTTACCACTCAGATTCCCTCTGGAAAGGGAAGGGCCGCGCATCACCGAAAACAGCCGACATGTGGCCGCCCCCTGCTTTGGGCGGCTTCCGATGATCAACCATTTCAGCACGAAGCAGGCCTCGATGCAAATCCACTTTCGTGACTACTTGGAAGTAGGCTACGTTCCGTTGTCGTGAAATCAGAGTGGACGAACGTCCATGTTAATGTATCAAAATCAAAACGCAGAAGAGAGAGTAGACGGGGCCCGATACCATAGAGGTTCCACTTTTCTCCACAGTATTGCAGTAAGATTTCGATTTTACAGAAGCCTCCTATTTTTAGATTAAGCAATATGAAAACTACAAAACCCACCCCTTTTTTAGGGCTGCTAAATAATCAAACGTAGAAACTTTTCTGATTTTATTCGAACAATTAACTTTATTTAAAAGTTCTTGAATCCTTTTTAAACCGTTTTTGTCCTCGCGATTTGAATCACCATAGCAATAGAAGTTATCTCCAAAACTAAATCCCTTTATGTAATAGAACATTGTTAATCCATCTTAAATTTGCACATTTCGCTCTTCTTATTAACTATTTATCAAATAATAATTAGTTTAAAGGCATTTAAAAACACAGTTCTATTCAATTTACGTTGTCAAGATTGATTGCTACACAGTTAGCTATGATGAAAACTCATTTTTTCAATTTGTTTATCATGACTTTTTGTTAATTCATCACATTTGAATAAAGCGAGAGTTTTCTCTTAAAGTAATGTATGGTTATGCACAATCCTACTAGATTTTGAAAATTTTATACTTCTGAAGCGCCTACTAATGCGTTTAACGAAAATTGTGTTTTTACAATATTTCAGGTTACGTTTTACAGTTCGGGTCGGCTTTGAAAGGCATCGGAATCTAAATATTTTCAATGTCTAACCAAATATTCAAAAAAGAAGGACATGGACGGCATTCCTAGGTATTGAAATTTCAATAACTTTAAATGCAAAGCTTCTTACCGGGAAATTCTTTTACTTATGAAAATTCCTTGTTATTTATTACGGAGTCAGCCCAAAATTCTGAAATTATGAAAGACATAATATTTCCAAAACAAGGCATGTCTCAGAAAATATTGAATTTCAGGTTGGGAGAAGAATTCCATTTTTCTCATATTGAACTACAAATGAAGGGTTGAGGTACAGAACTAGAAAAACCAACAAAATCGAAAATTTTCAGAACAGCAAAATAACATTCTGTAAAATCAAAATCTCCATTTACAGATAAAACAAAAGTTTACTCTCGAGCTGAAATGTTTCTGAAAAATTGGAACAGGCTCGGTTTAGGATCACGATAAAAAGTGCAATTTACAGTGTAAATGAAAAAGAAAACTCCCTTCTGAAATATTGAGTTCCTGAATTGGAAGAAAATAAGTTTGATTAGAAAAAGTTCACCACTCTCGAGTAAATCAATCAAGAATTTGAAGGTTCAAATTTCATGGGTTTTGACAATCGACTAAACCATCTCGCTCTCTTTTGCTTATTCTTCATCCACCTTTTTGCTACGAAATATTTCTATTGTATGGTAATAATAATTAAAGATATAAATATGAATATGAAATTACTTATTAAGATACTATACACATTTTCAATTTGGTACATGTATTGATGTTCAATATTTTTGAAAGCTTTTATACATATATTTATAATCGTCCAAACAACATTTCCCAGATATTCCAAGATATCACTCTTTCTTATAAAAATCTAATGAAATTGTGGCTCACACGATATACTCTGAAAGTCCCTGTGATTGTGTCGCTCCTTATTGGAGAATCCGCCATTTCTTCTGAGGTCAATTCTTCAACCGCGCCGCTGTTCATGTTTATTTTCGCCCGTTTTGCCCTGAAAAAACGGGCTATATATATTCCACGAAAAAATGTACGACTGCTCCTTTTCTCCAATATTGCACAGACGTCACCAGTGGTCGTTGATAATACAATTTGTTCTCCAGTTGGCATGGGGTTAAGGGCATTGTTTCTTGTTTTTACGTAAATTGGTTTATCGGGAGGAAAAACGTATCTTCGAAGTTCGAATACCCGATTCGGATTGTTGTGTGGACTAAGTCGGATAAATTCAAGTTCTTCAAAGAAAAATCCAAGTACGCGCGAAAAAGTTTGCCTGAGAGCAGACCTGGACCTAGCGCGAAGAGGTTTCTCGGCATGTGGTGGAGACCTGGACCTGGCGCGAAGGGATGGCTCGGCATGTGGTAGAGACATGGACCTGGCGTGAAGAGATGGCTCGGCATGTGGAGGAGACCTGGCAGAAGAATGAGGTAAGGCAAGAGAAAGAGTCGTGTCTGGAGAATGTCGGTTAGAAGAAGAAGCAGAAGGTTCGGAACGAGAAACTTCAGGAATAGGGTCACCATCAGGCAAGCGCGTGGATTGAAAACTTAACTCTGGAATAAGAAATACATATAGGAACACATTTTTGCCCGTACACAATCGTGTATCGTGTAAATATAACACGTATATGTATATCATAAGTTGTAAATAAAGTTCCGCGTCTTTTTCTTAAAAAGTTGTAGCGTTTACCGTATTCGAAGTAAAGCGGAAAAACTTGTTTTTAAGAGAACAATTTTTCTTACTTTCACACGCCCTGATTCAGCCAATTCGTAGAATTTTTCGGTCACAGAAAATATGCGTTATGATGTTCCAAAATTGACCGACTGAATAACATAATAAATTTTCTTTATTTGAAAGTTATATATTTCTACCTGCCACGTAGCATGAATCATGCATTCATATCTTCAAGCCCGTGGGAAGACGATCGAATTTTGAGCAACAAAACACTTTCAACATCGTTTGTTAAAAACTTTCAAATATTCATAGAAAAAAGATCGAAATGTGCAGAAGCACGCGATAGATGGCCATCAGAACATGTGTCATCTACGGCAGTGTGTTCTAAAGCAATTTCTTCAATTCGGCAGAATTTTTTGGAAATTACCCGAATTCTCTGGAATTCTGCATAATTCTCTACAATTCATAAGAATTCTCTTGAATTATGTAGTAGAGTGAGTCGTTTGAAAAGAATCTTTGAAATTGAAAACGTAATAGCGCAGAAAACTTGATTTTAGACATAAGAAGATCGGAGGAATTTTTGAAATTTTTGTTTGGTCATCATCTTCCGTCTCGTTTTTGCGCATGAGTGAAGTGCAGCTCTTGGATCGCTTCATGAAGAATCGAAGCGACTCAGAAGTCATCACGAGAAGGTCGCTGCATGTCGAGTTACACCGCCACCCTACCCAAACAACCAACCAGATGTGGCTTTGACAACTTAAGTGTTGCCGACAAGTGAAAACTGTGGCTTGTTATCAAACAAAGGCATTACTTTCTTTGACTTCAGAGTGGACTGAAAAAATCCTTTTCTGGCATCAAAACCTACCGCGCTGTTAGCAGAGGATGTTACGACCAGTCTATCATCTCAGAAGAATCTAAGGGACTGAAGTTGAGCCGAGGAAGAATGAAACTACTTTGAACTTTCAATCGCCATGAAGATGTGTTTGAGACCATCAATTATAGAGCTCCTTGTCTTCACAGAGAATCAAAATGGCACATTGCAGGTAAGTATAAATGTAACTAATTGCTTTGGAACGTCAGAGGGGTTTTCACTAGATATGTATAATCTCATAATGGGGTTGATATTTCTGGGATCTGAGATAGCAAGATCCGATGGGCAGTGTCCTGATCGGATTGCATCTGAAATTCTGAAAGGGTAACTTTGATCTTTGCTGAGGAGGCTGGAGTCAATATTTTGAAAGATGCAATCAACTGATTCAATCTCAATGACTGGTAGATTTTGACAGACGAAAAGAAACTTTCCTATCGGGCCAAGAACGTCTTCATCACGCAGAGATACAACAGTGGGGCATCGCGAAGACCATCTATGATTGCCTCCGCTGCATGTTTGAAAGAGTCTGACTCCGGAATGACATTGGTGATATATTCTGAGCCTGGTTCTGACTTCCTGATGTCTGTGTAGCTGTTTCTCCTGTCCCTCGAGCCTTTTGGTAAGTATTGCCTTAGCTCATACATAAATTGCAACTCTAACTTTGGTATTTTCTTACTTTTTTCACAGGAATATTTGCAGACAATAGGTTCAGGACAGGTGTGAGAGAGGACAGGCTTCGTACAGACGAAATTCCTCTTCAGAGGACAGTTGCAAGAAGCTACCTCAAACAATGTTGAAGATGTAGTCATGAACTTTTTGTACCTGGTTTGAAACTTAGAACCTTTTTTGAGATGGTCTATTTGGTTACAAATGTATTTATTTGGGTTAGGCATTCAACCAGTATTGTACTTGAAATTTAAATATTTTTTGCTTGAAGTATCAACTATGAATTTCTTGTTGAGAATAAGTCTTGTTTAGCTGAAAATTTAACTATTTTGTTGAAATTGGGTCACACAAGTATCCTTCAGAAAACTCCAGGTTATGTTCCCAACCTTATAATAATATCCGACAATCATCAAAACCTAGCCCTAGCCTTCTTAACGAAACAAATCTCAAGATTCACGACGCAAAAAAGCCAATAAGTGGGGTAATTATTTTTAATCTGAATTTTTTCAAAAACCAGTAATGGTTTATTTTTGAAGGATTTTGACCTATAAGTACTGTATCAACGTAACACAGTTGGGTACGTGTAAAATTGCTTCTTGTACATTCAATTGCAAAATTTTTGATTCGCGTAAAGCTAGAAAGAAATTTGCCAAAGTATGGACACATTATATTATTATATTTACCAATAGAATTCAGGATAACAGCCAGGGATAAAACCAGAGTCCAGATAATCCTCATCTTTTTTAATCAGAGGAAAAACTGATAATTGTATTAATGAAAATTTGGATTAACAATGTAACTAATGAATATGCTACTGCTTCATTAGCTTATATAATTTGCACTAGAGTCGTTATCTCTTATATTAAAAGCGTTAAGCTTGTCCTTCTGAGATATTTAAATTTGATAAGAGTAAAATTCTGCAAAAAAAATTGGGTTATACGCGAAATTAAAACTGATTTCACAATTTACGTAATCTTTCACGTTTTAGGGAAAGCTGGTTTTTCCATAGCAAATTTATACAGTCAAGCAAGTCATGGAAATGAAGGTCAAAGTGACAGAAGCGATAATTCTTTTTAAAACGTTTCGGTAACTGTTTTGGACCTTCATCAGTCAAAAAAAAAACATTTATTAAGTCTGTAGAAACCATACAAATAATATCTCATAAAAGGAGATTCTCACTTTAAAATCTATATGACAATAAATAAATATTGAGAACAACGAAGAAAATGGAAAATCAAAAAGCAAAAAAGAAAGACAAACATACCTGGAACAAGTTCAAATTCGAAGAGAAAGTCAAAGTAAAAATCGAACAGTACATGAGTTTGGAGAGTTGAAGAAATAAATTTTGAGACTAAACGTACAACATTATTAACATTTGGAATTTTGAACATTATATCAAAATATGGGGATTCTTGCAAACGGTTTCCCAAAACCAAGCGACAACAATAATTGATATTGTTATCAAAAAATTTGACAAACGAATTTTTGAGCACATAACATTTTTCTTTCATGCATGTTTGATTTCAAGAATAATATTATTACCAAAAAAATTACCATTTTTCCAAATTCTGAAGGTAAGAGTAAGTGATTTCAACAAGAAGAAGAACCTTATACGTTAAAGAAGTTCAAAATGTGAATTAATTTTCAATAATTAAAAAAAAATGACAATTATGTTGCTGCATAACAATCCATTGTATTAATTTACTTCAGATAAAAATGGATGACTGCAGAAAAGTAAAATTTTCTTCGTTTAAAACTGAAATAAACGTATTTGTGTATAGTAGTGTATTTGTTTATAACGATTGTTTACAAGAATAAAATTTGTTGTTGACAGACAATCTATTCTGACACGATATAATTTTTTAGATGAAAAGAAATAATTCCGCAGTAAAGAAATTTTTTTGGAATATCTGTGGAGAAACTAATTCTACGTCATTGCGTTTGACGTATCGCCAAATCGAGTAAATCATCCTTAACATTTTTTTTAATTTATAAAATCAAGGACAAATCATAATCTTTAAATTTGGACCAAGGACGCGAATAAATATTACGTGAATTCTGGAAATTTCCGCGAAGCCAAAAATACGAGCTTCGTCGTGTGCGCTAATTTGT
>CAKNWT010332479.1:12630-45159 GCA_932066315.1 Andricus coriarius
AGAAATTATGACATCTTCGTAGGAAATAATCATCATGTTGTTTTTTATGTCATCAAGGAAAAACTGTTCAGAAAAGCATGAAGCCGGACAATTTTTTTAAATTGTATTACTTGCTCTTTCTATTTTCTGTACCTATATGCAAAAATTACCAGTTTTTTTACCTAGATTAACAATTATATTTTAAATCATAATATGAATATCAATCCTAATTATATGCATTATATTGAATTGAGCGTTGCATATTTTTATAACTTTGCATCAAGTGATTGATCTAACCAACATTTTAAGAAAAAGTAGTGAAATCTCACTCAAAACATCTGCGATACAGCAAGAAACCTAAGCAATATATTAGAAGGGGCAACAATTAAATCCTGGCAAGATTGAAATAGGCATTTTTAAGTTCGTATTTTACATGGGTTTTCGCACTTTTATTCAAATCATGCTAGATTTCACATTGTTATTATTGCTCGCGCAAGGTCGCACTTTGCCGAAAACTGCGCACATATATGCGTTACAACATATGTTAAAGCCATGATTTTTCTTATGATCAATTAGAGGCTACGTACTCTGCAAGAGTTTTATTTGTCAGAATCGTTTGTTCATCTGAAGATGATGTTCCTTCTCTTTCATCTTCCGATCAACTCGATGCATTATTAAAATGACTTTTGAATTGACGTGAAGGTCTGTGAGTGTTTTGTTGATATCAAGAGTAACCTACATACCACAGAACACTGGAAATGGGAGCGCAGCATCCTACCACTCTTGCAACACTTTTGCGCTGGCAGTAACAACCACTTATCGGATTGGGTCCAGTATTATTTTCTATCCACAAGTTATACGCATTGAAACATATATGAGCTTGCTTCAGCTGATACACTCCGAGTGTGATGTATTGCAACCCATCAACCGAAGCCAGTAGCAAAATTTTGTCAGCGATCAGATGATCATCGAGATTGTCGTGTTGCTGCACATTCTTAAAACCAAAGAGTCATCTATCAGTAAATTAGGATGAACGGGCATTAAATGTTCTCAAAACTGCTTTTAATAGAACATTAACAATTCAGTCAAAGGTTTGCGATAATTGTCGACACTTTTCGATTTAAAAGCGTCGGATTACAGGTGCAAAAGAGACGAGTTCTTATGAAAATGATTCATCAAATATTTTAGAACCAAGTAAGGGTCGGATTTCTAAAAATGCAGAATCTTGCAGTGAAGATGAAACTTCAGATTCTGACTGTAGAAAAATCAAACTTTCAGTAAGAAGATGTATGATTTCCCAATCCAGATGCATTGTCTGTCATCATAAGAATAATCGTATCAGAATCAAACCTTTTGCTGCATTGAGGGTCTACGTCGATACTGGTATTTTGATTCCTACAAAAGCGAGATGCTGTGCTTCTCATTTCGATGATAATGCTTTTCTTAAGAAAGAGTCTGTTTCATCAATTCAAGCCACCTCTGATTTTACTTACATGAACACAGGTTCGATTCCTGAGTTTCTGAATGATTTGAGTGAAGTACGTTCAACAAAAGGTCGTTCTGTGCTTATGTGCTTAGCATTATTGTTGAGTAAGTTGCTCACGGGTCTTTCCAATGCGATTTTATCAACTCTTTTTGGAGTAGAAAAACGAAGAGTTGGCACAGGAAATATGACAGCAAGGACAGTTCTGATGTCCTTATTTGATCCTCGTCATCTTGGTATAGGTCGCATATCTCCCGAGTCAGTCATTAAGGACCATACTACGTCAATGGCAAGAAGGCTTTTCGCAAATGGACAAGATGTATGTATTCTTGTCTCTGATGATATGTACATACATGTTTATCCAAGAGAGAAACAGATACTCGTTTCAAAGACTAACTTATTCTTTGCATAAAGGAAGGAATCTGGTCAAGCCGATAATTTTAGTAACGACGACAAGATAAATAGTCAATGTTTTCGGTCCGTATTTTGCTGATGGCAAGAACAACGACGCTAGTTTCTTAGACAGTCTTTTAAAACAAGTGTCAATGAAACTGCGTAAATAAATGCCCTCAAACTCTGTTATCGTTGTCGGTCGCGGTTTTCGAGGCTCTCTGAAGTTCTTAGAAGATCTTGGATTCGTTTCCAAAATACCTCATTTTCTCCAAAAAGGATCGCAGCACTCTACGACTGAAGCAAATGAGTCAAGGCTTGTTACATGTCAGAATAGTCTGTGCACTTTGTAATGCTTTCTGACCTCCCAGAATTCACGACAATCCTGATAATCAACTGATCGCTGAAAGAATATTGCCATTGGCTTCGCAGCGTAATCTCCTTCAAGAAACAAACAGAAAAAAAAAAGTGGACAAAAGGAAGGGCATCGTGGCTTCCTATAACGCAAGAGATACTACCTGGTTTTCCTAGGTTAACTCTTAATGAGTTGCGATACATCACACACGGAGTGTATCAGCTGAAGCAAGCTCTTATCGTATACCGAGGAACATTTAGCAAATGATGGAATTCACTCTCTTCTTGTCCACAAACAGTAGGAAGGCATTCTAAGAGTACAAATCCAATCTCGTCATACATCTTTCAAAGTGTATGACTTATGGACAGAAACTAATGCTGGACCCAATCCGATAAGTGGTTGTTACTGCCAGTGCAAATGTGGTGCAAGAGTGGTAGGATGTTGCGCTCACATTGCCAGTGTTCTGTGGTAAGTTGTTTACTTTTGATATCAACAAAACCATCGCAGACCTTCACGTGAATTCAAAAGTAATTTTAATGATGCAGTGAGTTGTTCGGAAAATGAAGGAGAAGGAACAGCATCTTCAGATGAAAAAACAGATTTTGACGAATAAAACTCTTGCAGAATACGTAGTCTCTAATTGACCATAAGTTCTTATTAATCCTAATCTAATATACCTTTTCTTAGAAACACGTCTCTTTAAGTTTGTTTCGAAAGTGCGAAAACCCATGTAATAATACGAACTTAAAAATGCCTATTTCTTGAAAGGAAATCACTTTCAGAAAAAATCCTTGTAAGGGGCTATGAGACCTAGTTAGATAAATAAAATAAAACACTTTTGAGACCAACCCTATTGACCATCCTCCTTTCGACCTATAGCCTGTCTCCCAACAATTTATAAATGCCTTACAGCTATTATTGCAGATAAAGTATATTCTTATTGCGACGAGAATGACATCATAACAGAAGAAAAAAAGGACGTTGTAAAAACTCGCGCGGCAGTGAAGATCTAGTCACTATAGACGCTGTGAACATGACGCAAGCTCCCAAACATAAAAAAAAACTTGCACATGACATACAATGACTGCATTCAAGCGTTTCCTTTCGTACCAGATGACTATTTGCTTGAAGTCTTGAAAATTCACAAAATTTGCCTACGCATCATTGACTTTCTAATTTGTGCGATGATGCTTTAAGGTACAACAATCAAGTACTTCGATCATGGATAACCATGGATAACAAGATCAGTCCACATTACGACGTGTATCTTCCAAGGAGACTCCTACAGTGCACTATGGTTCTGTTCAGCGTTGATCCATTTCAGCAAAATACTAAATAGCATGTCTCATGGCTTCAGAATACATGATAATGAGGGTAGTCATCAAGTTGCCAATCTTCTGTACATCGATGTCACAATGCAGTTTTCCAATGATATTTACATGGAGTTCAGACTAGTTGAATGCAAAACAATGCATTTAAGAAGAATAGGATAAGGGACCGCAGAGCAATAGAACGAGTTTGAGAATAACATTGATTCAATGGCTGAGGTGGAGTCATATGAATATGTACCTGTGTATTCTCGAATCTGAAGGTAATCAGAATCAATCAGTAATCAGGAATCAGAAAAAAGTAATCAAGAATACGATAGTTGAGAGAAGCCGAACGACAGCCTTCACTACAAGACTCAGATTAATTTTAAAGCGTTCTCTTAACTCGGCAAATAAGATCAGGGCAATCAACACCAATGTAATCCCTGTCCTCGCGTACTAATTCGGGCTCATCAAATGGTCGAACACCAACCTTGGAACGTTGAACCGAACCATCCGCCTAGAAATGACGAAGCACCGAATACACCACAGTAATTCGGCGAGTGAAAGAATAGTTCTGCCACAATATAGAGGGATTAGGGGTTTTGATTAAATGCTCCTAAAGTTCTCAGAGGAGGCCTCGAATATCAGGTCTGAAACCATAGAGGAATTAGAAACACAATGGAGGTGAAAAGTCATCCACGACGAGCAGCCCAAAACGTTAGATCAACATCAACTGGATAGTGAGCATTCCAATATTTGCCTGAAAAAGGGCGTTCTTTTTCTGTAAACGAAAGGATTCGTCATTGCGATTCCGAACAGGATTGTCACCATCAGAAATTATCGCAAACACGTGTTATTTCAAGACGTAGTAGTCCCCTCGACTTGGGTCTCTATGCAAGGAGATCGAATACTCATTTCGAGTCTTTTCAAAATCGATAGTTACCCCCAAGGTCAGGCTCTCGAAATGCCCTTTTATTCTTGATAGAAGTGCATATAAAAATTTCCATTGCTACCGGCTCAGGGATCGAACCTTAGTCCTTCTGTTAGGAAGTCCCACACGCTATCATCTGAGCCATCGAAGCTTCCATCTGATCCATACGACAAAATAATTTTTTTTTCAACTGAACCACAACAAATCTCTGGAGATCACCGTGAAGGATTAAAATGCATCTGTGTGCGGTAATTTTAAGCATTTATTTTAAATATTTATTTATATTTAAAATATTTTATAAAAATATTTGTATCGCAAAATTAATATTAAACTAAAAGGCCAGCATATGTGTCAATATTTATATATTGCAGGTATTCTTCTACGCGTTCCCAAAATCCTAATGACCTATTTTTTAAATTATCAGCCTTCTTTAATACAAGGCAAATATCTTTCTGATTGTCGAAATCACCTGAGCAACAGTGCTACGTTCATTGTAAACTTGGTCCATTTTTAGGCCTTGAAAAACATATTGCTTTTGAGATATACTACTTTTCTTAATAATTATATTATGAAGATAATTTAATCATTTTTGAAATCTGATGTACGTATACAATAAAATTGTGTTGTAACCAGATTTTACAAAATTTAAAAACTGAAGCCCATTTATAGTCTGACAATAATCCGAGTTTCTCAAGATAAAATTATATTACTAATACACATATTACTAGAATAAAATGTGTTAATTTGAATAACAATGTTCAAGTTTTAAATGATGAATTATTTATTTGGAATAAAAAATGTTGAATTTTTAAGTTTATTCTGCATAAACATGACGAAGTTGATGTCACAGGTGCTAACACCATAGATTATAAGCTTCAAAATGAGTAGTTATTATCAAATATTAAAAAGAAATTATGTTTTCTGATTCTAAAAATTAATTAAATGTTTTTCAGTCTTCTGAGAATACCGAAAAACCCACGGACGGAACTTGCTAATTTTCATTGGCAAAAAATATATCCTCATAGAATTGTTAGGGATGAAAGAGCAAAAACCTCTTCTAAAGTTGGCACTATCAAAAAAACATGTGTGGGAAGTATGTCGCGATAAAATGAAAAAAACGACTGATATTATTTTGAATGAATATCTAGAATTCTGTTTAAATATATATTTCCTTTATCTTGCTGATAAATTAATAAAGAAAGTTATGAGAGATTATTACATTATATTATGATTACTTATTTTTAGAAGTAACAAATAATTTCTGATTCTGAGAAAAATTGTGTAACAAATTTGCAAATAATCGTCACACGCCACTTTTTGAATGAAAAGTCGAGGATCGCCACGAATTCTTGAATCCTTTTTGATACCGTTTTTGTGCTCGCGTTTTGAATCCCCATAGAAGTAGAAGTTGTCTCTTAATCTAAATCCCTTTTTGTAGTTTCTTTCTTTTCGAGAGAAGAAGTATTCGTGAAGGGTATCATTGAAGACTCCCCTGCATCTGAATATCATTAGCTATAATTTGATCACGTTTCTTTACAATCTAAAATGTATTTATTTATTAAAAATTATAATCATTTTGGGACGTCATTACATGCACTAGGGGACGCCAAACGAGAGTCTACAACATTCCCCAGATATTCCGAGATATGACTCTTTCCTATACTAATTAAATCAAAGAAATTGTTCTTATACATTTCTTAGAGCAATTAAAATAAAACAATAATAATAATGAGTTTGGATACAGTTTTTCGCATGCGAAGCGGAGGACCAGGAACTTTAACAAAAGTAGAGTCACCATGATATGAAGTTTGTGATATTTCAAGTGATTGAATAGACTTTTCTTAGAAAAATTCGTGAAGTTCCCGTTTAAAAAGAATTTCACTATCCTTTTCCGAAACTCTCGTTTATTTCCCGGTCCAGTTACCCTGAAAAGGGAACTCAATATTTAAAAATTACAATTGTGAATGTTTTGACCTTTAATTGTAGAAGGTCTATGCATAAACGTGGGATAAGCATAAAGACCGAGCGCAAAGCGCGAGCTCTGACAGGAGGGTGTCTTTTTTTATAAACGGTATGAAGAATTGCGGTTCACAATCGATATACTGTAAAAGTCCCTGTGATTGGAACGTTGTTCTTTATTGGACAATCACCAATTTCTTCCGTGGTCAAACACTCAACCGCGCCGGTGTTCATGTTTATTTTCGCTCGTTTTGCCTTGTAAGAAACAACTGTATATATTCCACGAAAAGCCCTTTGACGATGTGTGTTTTTCTCCAATATTGCACAGACGTCACCAGTGGCCGTTGATAATACAATTTGTTCTCCAAATGGCATGGGCTGAAGGGCATTATTTCTTGTTTTCAAGTGAATTGGTTTATCAGGAGGAAAAACGTATCTTCGAAGTTGGAATATCCGATTTGGATTGTGGTGGGGTCTAATTCGAATAAATTCAAGTTCTTCAAACTGATATCCAAGTATGTATGGAAAAGTTTGCCTGAGACGAGGAGACCCGGACCTAGCGCGAAGAGGTGGTTCGGCATGTCGAGGAGGAGATCTGGACCTGAGGCGAAAAGGAGGCTCGATAGGTGATGGAGACCTGGCAGAAGAATGAGGTAGGGCTAGAGAAAGAGTCGTGTCTGGAGAATGTCTGTCAGAAGAAGAAGCAGAAGGTTCGCAACGGGAAACATTAGGAATTGGGTCACCATCAGGCAAACGCTTGGATTGTGAACTTGACTCTGAAACAAGAAATACATACAGGAATACATTTTTTTTTACTTCACGATTGCATACCATGTAAATGTATAATACCTATATCATGAGTTTTAAATGAGATTCCGTATCTTTTTCTTTAGACAAAAAGTTGTAACATTTACCGTATTCGAAGTAGAGCCGAAAAGCTCGTTTTTTAGAAAACAAATTTCTTTAATTTAACTCGCCCTACGTCAGCAAATTTGTAGTTTTTTTTATCACCGACCATATTCTTTATGATGTTCCAACTTTTTTATCCCCTCTACGCTGACTCTTTGCTACAACAGGATCTAGCTATAGATCCTGTCATTAGCCTATTATTTCTGCATTGTCATATTTTCTTGTTCTTCTTCTACCCAATAAAACTAGTTATCGTTATTCATTTTTAGCAGAAACTGGCTACATAGAACAGGTGATCAGATAGCTCAGTTGCTGAAGGAAATGGAAAGAGAATAAACATAGGGGAAATCCGCGCAAGAGGCATTCATGGATGATGACGTTGATGATGACCTCGGACTTTGAGCCCGAACAAATCGAAGATAGTGACCATAATAGTGACTCAGACATCGACTGCCATTCTAAAACTAAGCTAGAATGTTTTTCACAGATCATCACTTCTGAAATGATCGAAAACATTGTGAAGTACATGAATATTTTTATTGAAAGAAGAAAAAATTGATCTGGGTGAAAAGAGGAAACCGTGCGAATTTTGAGGAATACAGGAATAGTAATTGAACGCGACTAATAATATTGCGAGCCAATTTCAGTGTAGGCAGAGCGAAATTTTTGCTAAGGGCTTTGAGGTTTGATGATCTGAATACGAGAGCGGAACGTCAGGTGACTGAGAGATTAGCTCTTATTCGAGAGGTAACAACATCTTTTATAACCAACAGCCAAAATTTGTTCAGTTTGGGGGAATAAGTCGCAATAGACGAAATTATAGTGGCTTTTAGAAGTCGATGTTCCTTCATTCAATATATGGCCTCTAAAAATATGAAACTATTGTTGTCTAAAAGAATAACTCACTTTTCGAAAAATTCATTTTTTATGAAAAGAATTTGTGGTTGCTTCTGAATCAATCTATTAAAAAGTAAAAATTGAAAGTATACATAAGTAGGCAAAGTAATATTCCAAAAAATGCACCGATTTCTAAAAATTGCTAATTTCAAAACATCCTTTGTGCAATATTTAAACAATACATAGATATCTTATGATAATTTGAGGTAAACATGTATGCTTCAATTAAAAGAAATCCTAATTGTGTTCATAGGAAACCCTGTCGATTGGCACGAATCTTTTTAAAAGTTGGTTTAAGATCCTGATAAAATCTACTTTCTTATGAACCATTCAATTTACAAAATCAGAACACAAAGGAGCTCACAAATCAAAATTCGATTTCTAACTACCTTCTTTCCCGGAACATTAGAGACAAATATTTAACAAAGGCGAAAAGAAAAGAGTGAACTAAAACCAACCTGTTTCCTTATTCTTTCTCCGTCATTTTTATACTACTAGGTAGGAACATGTTTCGAAGCCAATTTATACTTTCTTATGAGGGAAAAATTATGAACAATTTAATTATTTCAACATGTATTTTTTCTCGAAATCAAAAAGCGCCTGAAGATATTGCAGAAATGAAGCCAGGGGTATTATTAGTCTTTCAATAGGACTTTTAGTTTTATTTATAAAAAATAAAAAAGTCGGAAATCTATAGCTAGATCCTGTCTTAGAAAGGAGTCAGCATATAGGGGATAAGAACCATAATTAGTTTACTAATAATTGATAAGTGAGAGTGTTGGGGTGTCGCTGAATGATGCTGCTAGATTTTCTGCATTTTGAGAATTTGTTCAAAAACCACTAATGGTTTATTTTTTAAGGATTTTGATCTATAAGTACTGTATGAACTTTGTTAAACACAGATAAACTTGAAAAGTTAGGAGGGTACCATATGTGCACGAGCATGGATAGGACTTATCGCGGTTGGGTACGTGTAAAATTGGTTCGTGCACATACAACTGAAAAATTTTTATTCGAGTCAAGTTTGAAAGAAATTTACCAAAATATAGACATATTATATTATTTTATTTACCAACAGAATTGAGCACAACGGCCAAGGATAACACCAGAGTCCAGATAATCCTCATCTTTTTTAATCAGAGGAAAAACTGATTATGTATTAACAAAAATTTGGATCAACAATGTAACTAATGAATATGCTACTGCTTCATTAGCTTATATAATC
This sequence comes from Andricus coriarius, assembly GCA_932066315.1. Taxonomy (NCBI): domain Eukaryota; kingdom Metazoa; phylum Arthropoda; class Insecta; order Hymenoptera; family Cynipidae; genus Andricus; species Andricus coriarius. The sequence continues at coordinate 22,069 of CAKNWT010332479.1, forward strand.
TGAACTCAAATCATTATCTCTTAGATTTAAGGCGTCAAGCTAATCCTTCTGAGATATTCAAATTTGATAAGAGTCAAATTCAGCGAAAAAATTTGGTTATACACTCAATTAAAACTGGTTTTACCATTTGCGTAATCTTTCACGTTTTCGGGAAAGATGGTTTTTCCATGGCGAATTTATATAGTGTCTACTATGACGACCCATTTAAAGCAAAATGCTGTGCGATCAATGTTTTTAAACTATTAAGCGTTGTAAATGACCAATGTGGACCAGGTTCAAGAGTTCGAGCAGGATGCTTATTTACGCGCGAGAATAATGAGCTACCATTGGTTATTCACAATGCTCAATAGTTTAAAAACTACTGATCGCATAACATTTTGCCGCAAAAGTTTTTTGTTTCAAGAATTTGTTCTTAATAATTGAAAAAAAAAACCAATGAGAATTATGTCGTTGAATGGTAATCCATTGTATTAATTTACTTCCGATAAAAATAAATGACTGCAGAAAAGAAAAATTTTCTTTGTTAAAAACTGCAATGTATGTAATTGTGTTTGTTTTATTTTTTAGGTGAAAAGAAATACTTTCGCAGTAAAGAAATTTTTTGGAATATCTTTCTAGAAACTAATTCTACGACATTCAAGAAACTTATTCTCTTGAACGATTTAAAAATGTGTAATTTCAAAGGCCAAGGTTTTCCCAGAAGAATCATCGGATCGAAATCTTGCATTAACTCATTGCCAAATCGAATAAATTTTTTCCTAAATTTGTTTAAGTTCATAAAATCAAGACCAAATCATTATCTTTAAATCTGGGCCAAGGACACAAATAAATATTACGTGAATTCTGTAAATTTCTGCGAAGTCAAATATATGACCTTCGTCACGTGCGTTAATTTCTAATCATAATCATTTTTTTATAAATGAAGGTAAATAATAAACACCATTTTTTTTTAATTTCTTCGCTTTCCCCTTATCTTTTAATTATGACAATATTATTAGGAGTTATTCAATTTTAAAAAATTTATTTATTCATTGATTTTTTTGAAGATTCAGTACTTTTTATGGAGATGTATGAAGTAAAGTATTTATATTGTTCACGCTAGTCGCTACGATTATTTGCAACTTTGTTGCTCATTTGTATTTAATTTTAATTTTACTTTTTTGTAATTTCTCTTGTTTCAAGATTTGAAACAATTTTTTTTAGAAACAGAAATGATGCTTTCGAGTGAATTTTCTGCTTTGTCCAGAAATTGTTTAAAACCCATTTTTGATAATTAAATCAATCTTTTTCTTTGCTCAGGTAGTAAGAGTCCGTGCGTACGATAACTCATGAAAGAATTATGGGATTGAATTGTTCTGTGGCATACTTGTTCAGGATCCATGAATAAACGTCAGGTTCTTGAACCACACCTACGTTCGGTCATGTTAAAGTCGACAAAAAGGGACAGGACAATTTATCACCGTTATTATTAAAACTTCTAAATACCTTTTATCAATTTAATCCGGGATACGATTCCCCGACGCTATCTAATAAAGCACTCCTTTTGTGCCAAAAAAAGGTTTTGGTTGTTTTAGAAGATTAGTAAAGATGTAGCCTCCAGAAGCTACGACCACGATCGTTCACTGAAGGATCGATCCCGACGCGACCGGAAGTAATACGTCATTCGACTCTTCACTTCCCACAACACCAGAAGGTGATCGAGCCGGGAAATTGCTGAACCAGGAATCGAAAACGAAAGAAAAACTGACTTTAAATTGACGGACTCAAATACCTGAATTGTTTAGGAAAGTACACTTGATTTAAAATTGTCGTAATAATCTGAATGGCTACACTATCTACACCTTGGTTGAAACTGAACTGACCGGAAAAAGAGGTAGAGTCTGCTCAATAAAAAAACGTTACGCTACTGCCCGAGTCCCCATTCCAACGAAAAGGGTAGCGCCTGAAACTCAAAAACAGATAGAAACCTTCAAGCAGAATGCGCATTGGGCGGAAACCATTTGATTATAAATGAAACCTGAGGGTCATTCAAAACAATCATAATGACATCAAATAAATTATTAACATCCCGCCCGCCTCGTTCTCTGAACGAAACAAATTCCACTTATGAAAGTCAGGAGTTTATTGCCGCCCACCATGAAGTACACAATAAAGTTCTGTGGATGAGAGTCAACAAATTCAGTTCGGCCCGCCATGGAACACAATTGACCGCATGGAATTAGCGCACGACTAGTAACCAACACATTGGTTAATACGTCCTAAAGGCCATGTCTCACGTTGCGGTAGAAAAGGGTTGACAATCAATACGATGTCTCCAATTTGAAGATTACGTTTCGGCACAGTCCATTTATGTGATTGTTCTTCATGTTTGGAAAAAGTGATTAGGCAGTGGAGGATCTCAATCAACTTGAACTTTCCAGAGAGTCTGCATCAGGATCTTCGCGACGATAGTGATTCGACTCAGCCAGCCAACTGGATCGAAGAGTCAGGCCAATTGTTGCGCAGTCTATCTGCAGTCTATCTATCTTCGTTCGCTTCTAGTTTTTTCCAAACGATACGTTGAAGCTCGACATCTCTTTCATCATCTCTGATCTGGCGATACATCATGTCGACATCCGCACAGAAAAACAATTCAAGGGAATGCCCATCGCATCAAAACGGTAGCATACTCATTTTGCAGTTTCCGACCTGTGTACAACAAATTATTCAAGGATAGACCTGAAGAAATCTGTTGCGAGGCATTTAGGACAATGCGAAGTAAGGGACGACCATCTGCATTTTGCCAAACGGCATGATGTGGGATGCAGTAAGTTGGCCTGAAACCCGTAAGTGTTTCTGTAGGAGGAATAAGACGTATGTGCCCTAACCTTTCATAACCAGACATAAAACACGCATATTCTTCACTCAGCAAGGTGTCCTTCTCCAATCGTTAATATACGTAATCAAGATGGCGTCATGAATATCATGTAATTAAAACCCGTTTCTTTGAAGAAGAACTTAACTATCTCCGGACACATTCGAACAAAAGTAAGATGAAAACTACAGAACTGGAACATTTAATGAACAACTATCCTTCGAAAGCGATTCCACTGTCATTAATTAAATAGACGCAATATCTTCTTCAGAAGATAGGATAAAAGTATTTACTGGTTTGACAGGGTAGCAGCTAACTAAACTATCAGAAGAAATCGTCGTTAAAAAATGTAAAATTAACCATCAATTATGATTAAAAGCTAAACGATGAAATCATCTTTAATACACGTGTTTTAATACAATTGCATTGAGCATTTCAAAATGCATGCGGAACTTGAACTGATCTCGTATCGAAACCTTTGTCACGTTTCTTTGCGAAATTTGCGAGGAATTTTTCCAAGCCTTTTCAAAGGAGAATCTCTGTGCAGAATCTGACTCTACGACATTCAAAGAATAACCATTTGAAGCCTTAGGAAATTGCGCGTCATAGTCATAATAATAATATAAATAATGATAATAAATTAAGGTATCCAGAGGTGAATCCTTCATCTCCAACTGTCCCGTCTGTCGCGTAAGGTCATCCGCGGCTAGAGACCTGACTCCAAGTAACAGTATTGAATACGTAGACACTGATAGTCAATATGAAGAAAAATATGAAAAAAAGAGATTGTTGCAAAACAGCAAATGAAGAGAATCAGAGAAAATATGAGAATAAAAGCATTGGATACTAACAGCGATTCAGAAATAAATTCAACTGTAAAACCAACAAATGAAGATCTTGAAAATGAATTAGAAGAAAATCAAATGCTAAAGAAAAGGAGAAGTGAAGTCGCAGAAGAACTTAAAGACGAATTAGAAGAAAATAAAATCAAAACGAAAAGAAGAACTGAAGTCGCAAACAAAATATAGTCATTTTAGAAAATGTATATCTTGCAAACGGTTTTTTTAATAACGTAAATTATTACAGTAGATTAAAGTCCAAAAATATTGAATTTGCAAAGTACAAAGTTCGAAGGATACGCGTACTATCATTGAAGAATATTCTTCAAAACGAAGAACAACATCATTATCCACCTATCTTTCAAGTATCCCTTAAAAAATATTTGACTATCACCTTATCTATTTAATTTACATTGGCGGTTAGTCATAATTAATATTAGAGAAAAAACATTCACTCTATTAGATCCATTTTTTGAAGGAAGCGATCTAGAAGGAGCTTTTGCAGAATTAAAATTGTTTTTTAAATTATGCAAAGATACCTTATCATTTGAAGAACTGAAAAAAGTGCAATGGAAAACAATGTACTATGGAAGTACGAGACCATACCAAAGCATGCCCGATCACTGGAACTGTGGAATATATATCATTTATTATATGCAATGTATAGGTAATAATATAAAAATGAACCTAGCAATGAATCCATCAGAACATTGAAAAAAAGTAGCGAAACAGTTGCTTCTTCAAGGAGAGGACACTGATACCTGCCTGGTGAGACACTCGAGGAAATAAAAGTAGAGTGATTGCGTAAGGACATTGTCTGTCCGGCGCATTCGGTTTCGGGAGAATAATAGAGAGCCATAAATTGCTTGAGTCTAGACGAGGCACAAGTGACCCATTGTATCCGCGTCAACTCATTCAAATTAAGAATGAGATAATAAAGTAAACAGAGACGAGAATACGGAAATGCTTAAATTATTATCACGGAAAATAAATCGATAATAACTGTCTCATTTTCCTACTCTAAATACACCGGGTGTAAAATAAATACCAATTAAAAATAACAGACGAATTAAATTCGTTTGCAAATTTGAAATTTTTTTTAACGGATTACAATTTGAGATAGTCAAAATAGGGGACGACAAAAATTATCATAAAGATAAACCAAAAAAACGTGTTGGGAAAATTAAATTTTCTCAATCGATGATAGAAGAAATAAATAAAGAGCATGTTTCTGGGCAATTTTCGGATCCTCCTGATCCAGAATCAGAACACGAAAATTACAATGTAGAAGTTAATAATACACGGATCCAAATTAGTCCTGCACCTGAGAATGCCGAGACTAACACAAGTCAATCAGGAAATATTGTCGAAAACAGAGATCCGCAAAATGATTGCGAAACGCAAGATAATTTAGGCGCGAAAAATAATTCAATTACGCAAAATAATTCAGACCTTAGCGATTTAGATTCTGAATTTGCCGAGATGGATAAATTAATGGTCACTCTTGAAAATGTACAAAAAGACTTGTGTAAATCAATATTATTACAAAGTACGTTGATACCTATGGTAAAAACAGAAAGTCAAGCTTCCCGAATATGAGGCGGATACGAAAAAAAGAATTGGATCTTTTTTAATCTCGTTAGTAAAAAGAATGGATCATCAAGTAGAAATGCAAAAAGAAAATTCGGATTACCAAGATAGGATCCTAGAAGAGCACATAGTTAATGTCGAGCAAAATGTTATCTAATATTAACAATCGAAAGCGTTTTCAGAATATTAAAGATTATCAACGTTTACTAGCAAAGAGAATGGATAGGAATATGGGTGGTACAAATATTAAAATCCCATGGCTTAAAAATTATCCGGTACCAAAATTTACAGGGTCAGGCAAAGAAAGACCTATGATGTTTGTAAATGATTTTAGTGAATATATTAGAGCGATAGATGTTAGAAGAGACGATTTTAATTTCGTGCTACATTCATGCTTAGAAGATATCGCTAGAGAATGGTGGAGCCTTGTAGCTACTCCAGGTGAAAATCAATTCACATTGAGAGAAAAATTCATTTCAAAATTCTGGAATGATAATATTCGTTTTTAAATTAGTACTGATCTTCAATATGGATTTTACCAAGGAAGATTATCAAAATCGGCATATGCCATTAAAATTATAAATAACGCTTAAGATATAATACCACCTCCATCTGAGTGTGAAATCATTTCTAGATTGTCCAGCACTTTTCAGAAGAAATTCGAAGTGCATATTTAATTCGAGATATCAAAAGTTTTGATAAATTTAGTGAACTATTAGAAACTTTTGATCAAACAGGCTCAATAAATTATATGGGAGGTTATTATTCCCGCAAAAATAGCGTTTACCAGCTAAATGATTTTGGCAGATTTAATCGCGATAATCGAAACATAAGAAACAATAGGGGAGGTGGAAATATCCTCCAAAATTCCAATCAAAATCAAGAGGATTTGCTAGATCGTGAAAATGAAGGTTATAGAAATTCTAACTTTGAATCAAACTATCCACCTCGATATCGAAATAATGATCAATATATGCGGCAGGATAATAATCGAATTGGAAATAATTATTATTCAGGACGGGCATATAATAATTATCCACGTCAGAATGATCAAAATCAAGGATATTTTCATCCAAACAACAGCGCTAATCAGAGAAATAATTCTTTTAATACTCCAAATCGATCAAATTTTGATTACGAAAATTCGCAAAATCGCGGTTCATATCTGGATTATGATGATCGAAATAAAGCTCCGCATAATTGTCAATCTCAAGGACGTTATCAACAGCCAAGTGGTTTTCAAAATAATTATAACTCCCGCGATCAAAATAATAGGAATAGATCTCAGCAAAATAATGTAAATGGACGGTTAGAGGATGATGTTTACAAACGAAATCCTAATTATGCGAATCAAGTAAGCTTGCCTAGAGATACGAATGATCAATCACAAATTAAAAAAGGGGCTTATAATAATCAGCAAAATAGTCTGCCACAAAATAATATGACTAAACAAACTATAGTTATAGAAGTCGTTAAAAATATAGATAAACGAGATACATGTTATTTTAGTCAGGGAAACGCATATACCTCGGGCCATTAGAGAGTAAAACAATAGAGGCAAATCCGGGGCCAAAATATTTAAAAAAGCCTCTACCTTTAGATATGAGGGCTGAACTTTTAGAAAACGATGATAATGCGGTAGATCAACAATTAGATAAATGTTCAATAATGATTTTGAATCTCGAGGACATAGAAACAAATGCATAAATAGATACAGGTAGCGAAGTAACTTGTATTTCGAGAACTTTTGTCTTTTAACCAGTTTGGGGGTGAAAGTAAGCAGTCTTCCGGTGAAGATATGGGGATGAAACTTTTGTTAGTATCACAAATTATTATTTTCTAGTAATATTTGGAAATAAATTTGACAAAAGAGTATTAGGAGGGTTTTTGGAAATTTTTTTTCGAGAACTTTTGTCTTTTAACCAGTTTGGGGGTGAAAGTAAGCAGTCTTCCGGTGAAGATATGGGGATGAAACTTTTTTTAGTATCACAAATTATTATTTGCTAGAGGCCAGGGGTTGTAAAAACACATTTGAGGAGAAAATACAACGTGTGAGCATTCATTGTATTATTCTATAGCCATTTAGGCAATAAAAAACGATTTCTTATTAATTTTAAAAATTTTTTGAGTTTCGTTTATGAACGTTGCAAACGGCAATTACATACTTTCCGTGAAATACCATTCAATTTCTTCATTCTGTTGAAATCCCTAAAACGTTAAGAATCTTTTCAAATCCCTTTAAATCCATGGGAGTACCTTGAAATTCCTTGAAATCTTTGAAATCCTTTCAAATTTCTTCGACTAATTTGATATCCCTTGATATCTTTGAAATTTTGTGAAAACCTTTAAAATTTTTTGAAATCCGTTAAAATAGCCACCTACTTTTGGCAAAGTTCTATGAACTGTATCAAAAATGCGAAATTTTCTATATTATGTTGAACTCTATTACACTGGGGTCGCGATTTATTCGGGTTTTCGGGCTTGGCCTCAATGGCCTCCACGGTAAATCGGGGTTCTCCACTATACTATACAAAATGTTTACAAACCAATTTACTTATTTCATTTTTGGCTTTTTTCAACCTGTCAGATAAGTATGAGTGACTGAACCGAGAAGAAGAATCTTTTAAGTAAAAAAAGTTAATGCTGTGAATTTATTTATAAGAGTGCTTTAGTACAATTATTTCGATCAAGTAAAGTATTTACATAAATTAACCAAAAGTCGGTCCTGCTCGCTCTACCCAAAAAAAGTTCCTTTAATTGAATCTTAGGCTACCTACGAAAGAACACTCCTCGACTTTTCAGTAAAATATGATACATATTGTGACGTGGTATTCTATACCATGCCCAAATTAAATGATTATTCACGCTCATTTAACGTAAATTCAATTTCACATTGATGAAGAGACTGTTGCCATAAACAAACCCCTCGAGGCCTAGGGATTGTAACTCCGCGGCTCCGAACCGTCACCAGACTGGGGGGTCATAATCTATTTTGAAATGACACCACTAATTCCGTCAAACTTTCTATTTAATCTGTTTACCAGGCACTCTCAGGGCCGGCTTTGCCGGCTATCACATACCACCACCCACAACAACAAACAACACGACCAGGTGGTCGTGACTTAACTCTGCACCACTCACACTACCATTCAATGACCACTAGGCAGTCGCAACCCACTTACACACACTTTACGAACACAATACTCTGGCATTCTCTCTCTCAGATACACTGGGGGGAAGGAGGACACTCAGTTAAAATGTGGTATCACGGGAGCGATGCCACGCATTCTTCTCAAGTGGAAAAGTCAACATGATAGCAGCCGATATTCAAGCGTGCACCATGTAGACTACAGTGTACGTTGTGAGTGTTTGCGGCACGCCTGCGGCGCAACGTAGAGAAGTAGCTAGCCATAGACTACAAACTATGCAATAGAACACAATAGGGAAAATGGCGAGTTACCGGAGGACGCTATTATGAACGCGCCTTCACAGGCGTCTACTGCTGCAAGGTACCGTTTTGTGTATACGGACCTTGGTGTTACGCGCGAAAGCTATACTCTGCGGCGTTCGCGTCGTCTCGTTTATTTTGTGTTCGACTATAGTACAGCTTCGACACTTTTGTCTCGCGTTCCGCCAAAATCTCTAGCTAACAAAAACGCGAAAGATTATTGGAATTGTTGAAGCCCTCGACGGATCCTGGAGAGAGGGATCGTCACTAGTCCATTTGGCCGTGAGGCCTCTTAATTAACGCCAAAAATAGTCTGTTTGGTCGTTACGACTGTTGTATTGACTGATCTTTTTACGAACAAAAAATTACAAGGTATGACTTTCATTTCGCCTTCGGGAGTGAGCATAATCGTTGTTCGGCTTAGTCTTCCAACATGGCGCGGACTCATGACATCTAAGGTCAACCAAAGTCACCGCCATTTTGCAAGACACCGATGTTAAAAGGGTACGGTAAACTGGCTCGGTCAGAGTGATTAATAAAGTAAAGTAGGTTCTCGATATTTTACGATGATAAACTCTTGTGAATAAGCAGTGCATCTAGTTGCAGGTTTGAGCATTTGAGACGTGCGATCATCCAGAACGGTGGCTACATTACGTGACTTTTCATGTCATTCACGGAACACCATGTTGGAAGGTCCTTGATTCTCTGTTCACATAATTATTTCAATATCGATCATCCGAAATGGTGGCGACCTTTCTTGTCATTCATGGACCACCAGTTTGGAAGGTTGTTGACTCTCAATCCATATAATTATTTTACTATCGATAATCCGAAATGGCGGCAACCTTTCATGACAGTTCGTGTCACTCATGGACCGCCATATTGGAGGATCGTTAATTGTCAACTCGTGGATCAACTATTATAAGGAGATATGTATTATCTTCCAGTAAAATAAATAAGATTTTTCTTTGCGGGATTCTTTAGTAGGATGTGTGAGCATCAATGGCCAGAAATAAATGAATCTTTTTGTGACCCGTATTTTTAGTCATATTTATTTAATACTGTTAATCTGAATTCTCTTCTCTGCTCAGTATATTCCTAACCCTACTTCTCTCTGTGTTGAGCTAGTGGGAAGTAAAATAATAAAGAATCATGGGTAGTAGATTAAACTAAATATTATCTAGAATCTTTTGTTCGTTTAGGATCTTAATGTTTAAACGATCTGGCACCCTTCAGGCATAAAACCATATTAATGAAATTGAAATTAAGTGGCCAATAAACCGATATATCAAAAGTAACCTTTTTGAAATTAATTTGCCAATGACCCAGTAGATCATAGTTAACCTTTTGGAAATTAAGTGGCCAATGAACCAGTCGGTCAATAGAAAATAAAATAGAAGTAGGGAATTCTGACTGGCCTAGGTCTGAGCCAATAGTCTCAATAATATAAAACAGTGAGAAACAAAGGTTATAATATATAATAAGACAATCTCATTCCCGAAATTTGAAAATGAGGAAAAGGCATTTTCAAATATAACTGTGATCAAATTCGCTGTGAATATTAATAATTTTGCTGTCATTAATAAGACCATCTACAATAGCACTGGTATCAGTAGCTGATGTCTGAAAACTTGCTCACATTTTTCCGTTTTGTTGTTGAATAAAGACGCAATTGCTGCTCAACGTTTTTCTTGACATTGACAATTTCTTTAGTCTTAAGTTTTATAATATCAGAAAAAATACAAAAATTATCAATACCCCCGTAAAATTCACGAGGACATTCGTGTATATGCTAACAAATATTCATTCGGATCACATTGTCTATATAAGAGCTTTTGCACGTGTGTACACAGATATTGCAAACGTCACACTCCAAACATGAATTAGTACATTTACATCAACCTGACGAACTTGATTACATTTTCGATCATATCTGATGTAATATTTTGTCTAAATCTGTGACTAAATTATATATTCTGTAGTATTCTGGAATGCTCGACGTGCCTAGAAATTAGTAATTGAAATGGCATTAAGTCACTGACCAACGCTAGTAACGAATTGGATGAAGAAAAAAATGATCCAACACATCGAATCTAAGAAAAAATTTGCTCACTCCCTACTATAAAATTTTTTGGATATCGGATTCTAGAAAAAATATGTTTTGAAACTCTTAACGTTCCACTTTAAGGAGGCAACAAGGCAAATGGAATCAGATTATTTGATTTTATTGTATGTTATTTATTTATTATTATTCATTATATTATTATTTATCATATTAATTTTATAATTTGGTACATTAATTTAAAAATTGATACCATGTTAACCGAGTACCACGTACCGAAAAATCGAACCAGTATGTTTAGCATTAACTGCTATTGCAAAAAAAGACTTCAAAAAATGCGATGCTGTAATTATAGGCTACGCTTATTATTAAAATAATAATAAATGAAATAAAAAAAATGTATGAAACCCAATAATATAATTGAATCGAAATACTTTGGAATTCCTTTGAAATATTAGAATCGTAAGGAATCATTTAGGTATTAGCAATTCCTATAAAATGCTTTAAAATCCCGTAAATGCATAACAATTCTTTCTGAAATTCTATTTAAAAACTTGCTGAATACTTTTAAATTCCTTGTTATCTATTGAAAAGTGTCTAAACCTTCGAAATCTGGTTTATATATTTTTTTTAAACCTAATGGAGTAACATCAGTTGAAATTTCAGTATATTTTTAACAGTGTATGTACTACCGCTTTAACCTGAATTCAGTTAAAACTAGTTTTAACTAGCTAACACGCGAAATCACGACGATCAGTTGTCAAAACTAGTTTTAACTAGTCAAAACGCAAAGTAACCGAGTCCTTTTGTAAAAACCCAAAGACTTTTTTAATTCCATCATGTTTCGTGTTTTAACTGAAAATATCAATTAAAACTAGACTCACTGAATTGTGCTTTTGAAAGATCAAGTTTTACCTATATTATTCAGTGTGGTTCGAGATGTGACAAATCACTCTTCTGTGAACAGTCACTACAAACTCAGTATTTCAGGTTTTCACTGAATAGTGCATATTTTGCATATTTTCAGTTGAAACACGAAATCAGATTGAATTTAATACAACTTCGGGTTTTCACAAAAGCAGTTGGTTATTCCGCATGTTGACTAATTTACACTAGTTTTAACAAATGCTTCTGGTATTTTCGCTTTTTAGCTAGTTATAACTAGTTTTAACTGATTTCGGGTATAAAAGGTGACATATGTTCTCAGCGAAACAACATAAAATTAATAACAATGATATTCATGTACAACTATTTAAAGCCAACTTTCCCTAAAATGTAAAGATTACATAAATGGTCTTATCAAATGTAAATATCTCATAAGAAAAACCTTGGCGCTTTAAATGTACGAGTTAACGGCTATAGTACAGATTTCCATGACTTACTTTGCTACTTAAAAGTGTAGATTATACAAGCTAATGAAGCGGTAGAATATTCACTAGTAACCTAATTAATTGAATTCATTATAAATACATTATTCAGTTTGTCCTCTAATCGGAAAATATGAGGATTGTCTGTACTCTGATCTTACCCTTGGCCGTCATCTTTAATTCTATTGGTGAACATAATAATATGATATATCTATATTTTGGTGAATTTGTTTAGCTTCACGCACATCAGAATTCTTGCGATTTAATGTGCAAGGCGCAATTTTACACGTACCCAGCTGTGTTGGATACTATCTATGCAAGTTCTTATATGGTGTATTATTAATTTAAATTAAGTTTGGAAAAAATTTAAATTTTTTATTTTTGTGCAAACATGGGCGACCATCTTCAATACTCAGAAACAACCCCGTATATGGCAAATACCCCAACTGAAACAAGAGAATATGGCGCCGATCTGGCTATTATTATCCAATATCAACGTCCCCAAAAAACTACTCCTAGCGATATTTACAGAACGAGTCCAAAGTGTCTGCATGTACAGCAGCCATAAAACAAAATTTTTTAAATTAATTACAGTAGCAAACTTTCCAAGACTCTAGCATATTATTATCAACAATAGTAACAGCGTTTACTTCCCCTTGTTTGGGTTGATCCACAAAAAGCATCCCTTCAAAACAACACTCCTGTCAATTGATTCAACACATTTCAATTTGGGAGGAATAAACTAACATTTCACCCTTTTGAATCAACCGTTAGGTGAACCCTGTGCGCTTGAAGGCGCACAAGACTTCAAGGTCAGATGCGATTAAAGTTTGCTTTATTCGGGTCGAAAGGAAAAATGACAAGCTGCAATTAGAAACATTTTGGCTCGCCAAAAGCGCCTTTCTTGGAGTTCCAACCCCCATTTTTTCAAAATCTATAAGTGATGGGCAACTTTTGAATCCAGATTCGTATTCAGCGTGCGAAAATCTATCGAAAACACCTCGTTACTTCCCATTAGCACAAATCTTGTATACCAGTGTAATTGACTAGTAAGAGTTTAAATTCATTATTCATCGCAATACAGAATTTTTTATATTTAAATTCACTCTGTATACCGTGGAACATCATACAGAATATTTTCTGTAAACGTCATCAAAATATTTTAAAAATTGTCTGAATTACTGCAAGTTGAAATAAAAAAAGAATTGTTTTCCGCAAAACAAGCTTTTCCGGTTTACTGCGAAAAGAGCAAAAGCTGCAACTTTTTTGTCCAACGAAAAAGATGTGGAAATAATTTTTCTATAAGAATTTAAAATTCGATATTCGAAGTTTGCTTTAGAAATTTCTATGGACCAAAGCCGTTGACCGAGAAAAATGTATAGGCAGATATAGAATTCGGCGCCTGAATTAGAACCTCATTTAAAACTCCCGATGTATCAACATACCATTGTGTACTTAAAAGAAAATATAATCCTGTATTTCTTGTTTCAGAATTAAGTTCACAGTTCGATTGTTTGCCTAATGGCACACCTATTCCTGGTTATCCTTGTTGCGGACCTTCTACTTCTTCTAATTCTTCTGACAGACATTCTCCTGGAACGTCCCTTCCTCCTGTCATGCCTCATTCTTCTGCCAGGTATCCACCACCTGCCGAGTATTCTGTGCATTCCAGGTCCAGGTCTCCTCCTCTCAGGCAAACTTTTCCACGCGTACTTGGATATAAATTTGAAGAACTTGGATTGATTCGACTTATTCCCCGCAACAATCCGAATCGGATATTCGAACTTCGAAGATACGTTTTTCCTCCGAATAAACCAATTCGATTGAGAACCAAAAAGTCTGCCCTTATACCCATGCCTATCGAAGAACGAATTGTATTATCAAAGCCCAATGGTGACGTCTGTGCAATATTGGAGAAACACTTAAACCATCAAACGGTTCTTCGTGGAATATTTAAACCTATTTCTTCGCGGTCAAAACGGGCGAAAATAAACATAAACAGCGGCACGGTGGAAGAATTGACCCCAGAAGAAATGGCCGAATGTCCATTAGGCTCTCAAAATTCAATCATAATGAACTTTAGAGTAGTTCGTGTTTGAACGACAATTCCTCTCACCGTTGAAAAATGAATAAAGACGCGCGCTTATGTCACATTTGTTTACATTTAGCAAATTTTACGTAGAAAAATATGTCCAACCATTTGGTAATTTTTTGAATCATAAAACCATTCAGTTTACAGTGCGTAACTCTAAAATCTTTTAGTTCAAAAAGTTTCTATTTTAAACATATATTTTCAATTTAGAGAATTTTAAAATGCAGTCTGGAAGCCTTAAGATAAGTCTTATTATTGTAAAGCTAAAACTAATCTTAAGTTAAGTTGAGTTATGTTAAGTTTGGAAGACTTAAAATGACTGCCGCTATGTACAAATTTATGAAAAATGGTTGAATTCTATTAAATGTGTAAATAATAATAATACAAAAAATAATCATTATCACAAAATAAAAATTTTTGCGCTTTCAAAACTTGCATTTTGTTATTTCCATGACGGTAACAAACATTTGGAAACCAGGCATTTATTTTCCTCGATTAAAATGGCCACCCTTCTTTTGTTAAAGTGCCTTCAGCTTTAATGAATACATTCTCATAACTCTTTTTTTGCTTTGCACTCGATGAATTGTTTCCAAAATGCGAAACTTTCTATATTATGTTGAACTCTATTACATTTATTGAATATGTGACTAATTACCGTACCTCGGACCCAGAATGATTAATCAAATGGAAAAAAGCTGACTCCCGACTCGATCGTCTTCTGGTGTTGTGGGAAGTGACGAGTCGGATGACGTTTTACTTCCGGTCGCATTGGCATCGATGCGATCGTTCGATGAACGATGGTGGTCGTAGCTTCCGAAGGCTACATTTTCACCAATCTTCTAGAACAACCAAAACGTTTTTTTGGGCACAAAGGGAGTACTTTATTGATCAGGCTCGGGGACTCGTATCCCGGATTAAATCGATAAAAGGTATTTAGAAGTTAATAATAATGGTGATAAATTGTCTTGTCCGTCATTAATTCGAAACAACAACCTCAAACTAAATGACAATAACTGACATATAAAATGTTGACAAACAAATTTACATATGAAAACCCACTATATTAGGATATTATTATTCCAATGAAAAGAAATGACTCCGTAGACAAGAAAAACTTTATTTCTTCAAAACTGCTATATAAGTGTATTTTTTCATAAAATTGTTCAAATATTCTTTTTGATTAGGCAAAATATTTGCTTGAATTAACGAAAAGATTCACCTCGCTCTATATAAGAAACCTATTCAAAGGTCGATTCAACCAAAATTTTGTTCATTCAAACAAATCTTTTTCTGAAAGTTGCATCAAATCTTTCATGCTTTACTTGTCAACACAATTCCTGCATCACTTTTCTGTTAGAACAGAAATTTTCTAGATCAAAATTAATAGCACTATGTCTCTAATATAATAGATTATTTGTTAGAAAAAATATTCATCTGTCGTTCTTGTCCGCTCTACCCAACAGAAGTTCCTTTAATTGAATCCTAGGCAGAGATAAAGATGGATCGACAAGATCAGTGATCAGTATTCAGTCAGAGAAAACGTTTTCGATCTCTTCGTCTAAAGCGGTTGCATTATTTTGTGATTTATAAATATTTTCAGAGGTCATCTTATCGCACATGCTCTTGCGAGGCTTGAAAGCAACGCAGCAGCCTCCATTGTCGCGAATAGCAGCATCAGCGTGTAGCACGCCGCACACAGTCGTAGTCAAAATGCGATTTTCCTTCTTAGGTTTAATATTGTTGGTTTTGGAAAGCATAATTTTACGGTCAGCCTTAGAAATGAGAACAGACAGAGTCTCTAAAGAAAAAAGTGCAAAAATGGAGAAGGACCTCTCTCCAATGTCATTCTCGAAAACATATAGCTGAAACATAAGTTGTATAACTGACATTTTTCAAAGAAAATTGGCAAAATTTATGTCTCACAAAAGTGAGGTATAATCAATTCATCAAAAATATAACAAATTCATTACCTTGTGCAAAAACTCTCCAGAATAGAGGTCTCTGCTGGTCATCTAATGCTTGCAATTTCCCTACAATAACAAGTTTGAAATAACAATGGGTTACCATTTTGCTTCCTCACTGATTACTATAAGTAATGCGTGAGTGAATGCAAGAGCATGTCGAGAAAAGAAAAAAAAATTGTGTGGCATTGTATATGAAAAACGTATTAAAACTTAAATCGAATTTCAAGGTTAATTAAGATTGATTATTTGCGACTGTAGAAATGGCAAAGTATAAAGCGAAGGTGTCCTTTCCCTTTCTAGTTGAGGCAGAGCTGTTTCTGACGCCAAAACGCTCACACCTTGCATGAAGGGATCCTCAAAGTCATACCTATAATGATTGCAAACGACGAATATAATAAAGATTTCTATCACTATAGCTCTGAATGAAATAATCTTTTGTTTTGTAAGAAACAAAATAAATACCTTTGCTTTAATCGAATGGAAAGAGTGACAAGGAATAAGCGACATTTCATCTTGAAATCTTGCACTGACTGTTGTTTGTTACTTAGTTCGAGTAGAAGGAGCTGCTTTATAACATTAATTCCCAAGTACAATTGGTTCAGAGTCAACCACTTTGACTCCTCATCTGAACGGATGTCATTAACTGCTGTCATACAGATGTAATCTCTTCTCGTGAAAGATGTTAAAAGTTCATTATAAGAACTCACCATTCTTTCATGAACGAATGTGGCAACTGTCTTCTTCGATTGATAATATTCGTTCATTTTTGTCACTTTAGGAAGGAACCTGCTACAGCAAAGGTGAAGAAAGGGGGCATCTAAGCATTAAACAAGAAGTTGTTACAGAAGAAATATCAGTAGATTCATCCATCAGAATTGAAAACTTGATTTCCTTTAGTACAGATACTAAGTGTTCTTTCTCTTCTTGCCTCAGCACATTTATCATCATTCCTTTGGTTTTTGTTCTTTTGGCTCAAATCATTTGAGCAATTCGTGAATCAGAAAAAATATTCTTCAAGACGTCCGTTAGATGGTCCATTTTTCAAAAAGGCTCATTATTAACAGCAACAAATCACGCTAATTTTATTCCTGCATATTTCACTTGTGCATCCAATGGATTAAACTTCTCTTTGCTAAGGAATGATTCCAAACTTTTTGCATTTCCTGCTTTGACTGAGTTGAAATCACCAACATGAAGTTCTGATTTGAGGTGCCTCTTGATATCAGATCTCTGCAGAAGAAGTGGAAAAACTGGATATTTTATAATAGAATAAATAAAAAGATCTAAATATGTCTAAAAGATATTTTTTTATACATAAATGATTCGAAAAAATTATAAATATTTTAGATAAAAAAAGTAACGCATACCTTTCACAGTGAAATTTCGGTCTCCTTCCAGTAGTGCTTAAAGGGCACAAGTTGCATTGCGCTTTAGACGGTCAGATGGATGATCTAATATAAGGAAATTCTTTCTCCAATTTAGCATTGTAAATTGCTGGATTATATATTGCTGGAATGTGACCCCAAATGCCTATTAATGGGGAGAGGACTGCAGCCACGCTGTTGGCTGATATCTCTGATTCACTGATGCAGTAATTGACTTTGAGCGTTAGACGATTCCCCGCAATCGCAGGGCTGTGACAAAGTATGTGAGTAGCTTATTATCCTTTGCGCACAGACGACAGAGAGGCTTTTCGCAAGCCCTATCTTATGTCTGTAATATCCGAGGTTCCCATGTCCTATACAAATTTCTGTTAGCACTTTGATTTCGTTTTTCCCGTTTTCCGTCGCTAACATCATTAGTGTCTCAAAGCATTCCCATGCTAATATCGACGTGGTCGTAGTTCCGTTCAAGGCCAATATAGCCAATATAGCCTTGCTGTCTGAGCAGATACGGATATTTCTTTTGTTGTCATACCCTTTTCCTTGTAGGCGCACTGGATTATGGCCATAATCTCAGATTGTAGAACTGTGGAGCCTGGAGCCATCTTTAAATCAGATGTCTCCATCACTGGGCAGGTGTGCGTCGGCGTTAACCCATTCCTCCTTTGTGAATAGGCTAACTCGATACTTCTTGTAGAAAGAAATAGCGAGTGGCCATTTTGTCCCTGGGCATGTTCAGGGTCCGCCTCCTCGCAATATCGACTGGGATCTTCACTGCTTTGTGCCTAGGGGTTTTCGGGTCGCAGAATACGAATCAGTTGCCAAAATTTTAAAATCCAAAATAGCTGATCAAATATGGCGGTTTGAAAATTTCAAGAAATCCGAAGACTTGGCGAAGTTCCGTGAAACCTTATATCTACGTGTTTTTGGGTTCGTAGAATACGAATCCGTAAGAATCTATCGAGTTTTTGATATTTTCAATTTTGAGTCGCAATACCCCTTAGACGATTTTTCAATTTTGAGTCGCCATATTGGATCAGCCATTTTGGATTTCCAAATTTAGTCTACCGATTTGTATTCTGTGACTTAAAGAACCTTAGGACACCAAGATTAACGAAAATCAAAGTTTCAAATATCTTCGTTTATAATAAATTTTTTCAGCTGTGACTTACTCTTATCAAATGTAAATATCTCATAAAGACAAGCTTCGCGCCTTTAATCCATGTAAGAGATAATGCATATAGTGTAGATCATGTAAGCTGATGAAGCAGTAAAATATTCATTAGTTTCATTGTTTATAAAATTCATTATTAATACATCAATCAGTGTGTCTCCTGATTAGAAAAGATGACGATTGTCTCTACCCTGGTCTTATCCTTGGCCGTTATCCTCAGTTATAATGGTGAATATAATAATATAATATATTATATATTTTGGTAAGTTTTTTTTTAAGCTTTACGGAAATCAGAATTTCTGCGATTTAATGTGCACGGAGCAATTTTACACGTTATAAACTTTGTTGGGTCCTATCTATGCACGGGCTCACATGGTACATTATTATTAATTAATATTTAGTTTTGGAAACAAATTTCGCAGTGAGAACATATAGCAAGTAAAGTCATCCCTATTAAAATTAATTACATATGATTTTGAACTGATTAATTTTACTTTCGGTAAATTTATAGTAGTTTGTATTTATTTGAAAATTATTAAATGCTGCTAATATTTTTACAAATACGGATCATTCTTCTTAGAAGTAGTTCAAGTATTTATACTCCATCCTTTAACAGGTTTGAGAGCCTAACCCACCACTCTTCACGTTTCACTCTTCCTCTCTGGCCTCTGATTTCCCCTTCCCCTTCTCCCTTTCCTCATTCTTCTTTTCTTGTTCTCCGTCTCTTCCCTTCGTGTTGACAACCACCGTGCCACCCGTCTCCTCGTTCCAGCGCCAAATTATGTCTCCCACTTTGGCCGTGAGCTTTTTGGTTAGGACTTCGAACCCAGCGCGCTCAAACCTCGCCCTCTCGATCCTCAGCCAGTCCTATACCACTTCCTCTTTTTCCGTTGCATCCTCTTCCACCCACAATCCAGAACCCTTCAGTCTCCCGCTTCCTCTCAGTAACTGAGCTCAGTTCTCCGTTTTCCTCAAGCTCAGCATCCTTCCTCCATCTATCCACAAGGATTTCTCAATCTTGAGGATCTTCTGCTCTTTCTTCTCTCTCCATTGTCTACTCTGTCTCGCTCAGTTTTCTTGGCTGCTCTCTCCATGTGTCTTCCTCCTTACCCGTCTGGCATCCTACGTCGCAGCACTTTATGCTTCTCTCCTTCTTTTTCTTCTCCCTTTCCTGTGCCTGGTTCATCTCCTCGTCTGTGCTTTGGCCGAAGCTTAATTCCTTCTCTTTGCTGTAGCCCTCGCTCTTACCATCTCCCACACAGACTTCATCTCTCTTTTTAAGTTGCCCAGTTTCTCCCAAATCTTCTCTCTTGCGATTCCTCAATCAGACACTTCTTTCACGCTCTTGCCATTTCCGCTCATCTTTACTTTTATTTTTCTTTCAAGCTTACCAACACAATTCGCTCAAGCGCACAACTTTCTTCCCGTTCTCCATATGGTGTCTCCACTGTCTCGAATCCTTTTCCACTCTCACCTACCAGGCGCATCTACCTTCTCGAGAGGTTAGGTAAGTCCATAAACCCTATCTTCCAGCACGTGCTATTTTTCTCGTCCACTTTTTTTCATTTAGTACCTTTTCCCATTTACTGTATTCACTTCCACAAGGCCAAAAATACCTCTCTTCACCTTTTTATTGACTCTTTTCCACTTTCGTCTTGCTTTTCACTTCTAAAACCATTCTTCTGAGAAGTAAATAATTAAGAATTAAATTTAAGAATTATATAACAATTTGAGCAAATATGGGAAAACATCTTCAACCCTCAAAAACAATCCCGTACATGGAAAATACCTCAACTGAAACAGGAAAATATGGCGCCGATGTGGCTATTATTATCCAATATCAAAATCACCCAAAAAAAACATCCCTAGCGCTATTTACAAAACAATTCCAAAGTGTCTTCATGTAAAACAGCCATCAAATTAGAGAAATTTGTAATAATTATGGTAGCAAATTCCCCAAGAGTCTAGCATATTATATTGATACCCACATAGGAATAATATGCAAGCCCAAAAAACTACTCCCAGCACATTTACCGAAACCCATCTCAGCGGTCTTCAACTAAAAATGTCAAAACAATTTTAATCAAAAATAATCACACCAGACGCTTTTTCAATAATCTAGTAGATATCCCCATCCCCACAGTAATAATAAACTATTCGAATAATGACACCAGATACCTTCAGTAAACTTTAGTAGATGTCTACATCTCCAAAATATTATTTAACGGCCTAAAAAATCCATCCTAAATTTTAAAATTTCAAAATTGGAAATTAACAATGCCAAAAAGGCGCTCATAGCATAAGTAACGAAATAAGTCTCAGCAGTCCTTGACAAAAAAGCAAAAAAAATCGCAATTGCAAATAACCACACCAGCCAACTTGACAAGACTCTAGTCGATATTTATATCCGCACATTAATAATCGGCCATCAAAAGAAAGTACGAAACAGAATTTAGTTTTGCATTTACATAGAGTTGAAACTTGTGCCATTAATTTAGAATAAACTAATGGTCCTATCTAAAAACCAATGATATCACTGGATTCCTCTTAGAAATACATCCAGATGTTTTTTTAATTAGGCTAAAAAGTTATCTTTCAAACTATTAAATTGGTATAAAACATTGTGCGACGATTATAACTAAAACCAATAGTCGAAAAATAATTTCAAGGACATCTGTAGATTCTTTAATGGAATATCTCCATGTATTTTTTTTAACTATTGCGATAAATAAATTATTTAGAAATAAAAATGTTATTAATATTTTTCCCCGCGAAGCTGACGCCTTGCTACAACAGAATCTGTCCTGGACCTGAATTCGCCTCGAAAATATCTCCAGGTGTTTTCTGATTGAGGCGAAAACCCGTAATTTTTTCAACAATCACATTGTTTATAATTTTTTCGTGCTGAGAAATTGTAACTTGGCTTTAAAATTTTAGCTTCCTAGTAGTACAGCAATGACAGAGAAAGAATAACGAAAGAGTGAAAGGTTAGTTTTGATTGCCTCTTTTTGCTTTTGTTATATATTTGTCTGTAATTAACCTATCAAAGAAGGTTCAAGAAAGTAGATTTCAGTTCGATTTCAACAAAAAGTTTTAAATAGGGACACTGAGTTCAAGATTCGTTCCAACATGCAAAGTTGCATATGCATACCATGAAACTTTATTTTAAATCAGGTTTGAATGTTTACCTCAATTTATCGAAAAAGATCTATGTTTTGTTTTGATATTACACAAAGCATGTTTTAAAATTAGCAATTTTTAGAATGTGCTTCTTTTGGATTATTCAACAGTTTCATGTCTCAAAAACTCTAAAGTGGTATATTAATTTAATGCAGCATCAAGGCAAATCAGCACTTTTAGCATTCAGAAAAAAAGGTTCAATATGGTTTTAGGAATCAAAATAATATTGCTGGGGATGGCATTTTCAATAAAAAGTTAAAGCGCTATTATCTTTGTAACGTCTTCGTTTCTACTTTCCTATCATGAGTAGAGAAAATGTTTTTTATTGAGTGAAAAATGTTCAGTCGGATCTCTTGAAACCACGGATCAAATATCTATGAGATATCAGTGAGATATTTTGCATCATCCCATAACCAAGTGAAATGGTGATCTATCTTCTCCGGATTACCGTTTCTCCCTACTTAAGATCTAGAAATTAAGAAAGGAAACCACATAGTAAGGACAGTACTGACTTTACATTCTTGGACCACTCCGCCGAGGCTAGCATCAAATTTTGGCAAAGGCAAGTTTTTTAACCAGTGGTTTGAATTGTACGTTCTCGCATCTAGTATTGCAATATCGCCCGCAAGTTCTCTCGCTCGATAGTGTTTTGTTCGCGATGCTGTATATTGTTAATCATGTTCTGGTCTAGAATCTTTGCTGTGTCGCGGATATTTCTATCAGCCTTGGTAACCATTTCTCTAATGTTTTCTTCTAATCTTCCTTCGGAATTCATGATCTCTTCAATAGCGATTTTTAAACGTTTCAATCCCTCTGAGTGGACCCTTTCTTCATTTAAACCAAATGTTCTTAATTCTCTTACTGACCTTCTTGAGAATTGTTTTTCTAATTGTGAGTTAGATAGAGAATTTAATTCGCAGCAGCTTGTGCGCTTTGACCTTCTATTATTTTGCTCGAAACTTCATTCCAGCAACGATTTTTCTTCTTCATTAAGGGATTTGTCCGGGTTATTTAAATATTTTGCAATTGCACTTTTGCTGTGGGAATCGTCCGAGTTCGACTCCATTTTTCTCGTGTATTTGTTTGGGCTCGTCATGTTAGAAGTTGGTATATTTTAATTACCAATTTTATGATACCAC
>CAKNWT010332482.1:0-14343 GCA_932066315.1 Andricus coriarius
GGGTTTCTGGCCAGGGCTACGAAACCCTAAGAAATATAACTTATTAAAATTTCAAGAATTTTTGTATTCTCTACTCTTTCATGTCTAACAAACATTTTTGTCTTACAGATGTTTGCGTGAAAGTATATTTGGACAAGGGTAAAACGTATTACGATTGTTTAGGGGCAAAGTAGGACCTGTATATCTCGAATGACAAAGATGATTATCACCTGAACGCCGTTGGACAGAAAAATGATTCACGGAAGTATATATGCGACCAAATACTAAAAAATAAAATCAATGAAACTAAAATATGTTTAAATGAAGTAACTTTTGTTTTTAAAGCAGCCAACGGTACTCTAGACTTATGGATTTTCATATCTTTGAATTTTAAAAACAAGTTCTGCTATTAACTTCACTTATCCCTAATTTGATTAGGCCTTTATGATCTTTAAAATTGTATTCCAAACTATAAAATATATTATAGAATTAAAACCTCTGTCATAATTATTCATATTTATGATCTGCACTCAATATATCATTATTCGAAAATTTCCAAACGAATGCCGGAAGGATAGTCTATAAATTCCCATGAAAATGAAGAAAGACGTTGCAGAAAATCGTCCCTGTTTTTTTATTCAAATTTTGAAGAATTTGAACTGAAGATTTTCTGCAAAACCCCACCATTTTTATTTTTTGCACTATTTTAAAGAAAAATGCCTCCTAATATTACAAAGGCAATCATTTTTTATCGGGCTTAACCATTTCTTTGGCCTAGAGATTTAAAAAAATATAATTTTCGCATTTTTATCGTAAAGGATGCAAGATATCAAAAAAGAGTAAAAGGTACTTTTTGTAGGAAATTTATTGATGTATGAACTTTTATCTAAACATTTATTTTAAGATCATTATCAACACAATAGGCATCACGTTGATTATCTACATCACCATACATAAGAATGTAGTAAATCAATTTTGTTAATTTGTTCTTAGTTACAAATTTTATATTATTCATAAAAATAATAGAAGAAAATCATATGCATATATAAAAGAGACATCCAAAATGTTGGTTTAATACATCTTCTTTATTATATTTTAGTTAGAATGCGATGAAAGATATGAACATATTTTTAGAAATTGTAAATCATCCCAACTACAAAATTTCCTTTTCGAAGAAGCAAAAGTTAGTCAATAACATTTATCACATCGTTTTCTGTTTATCTGTTTTCCATTTTTCGTAAAAAAAACCGTTTGGCGACACCAACTCGGCATTTCTATTGTAAATATTTTCAGATGATTACGACAAACCAATTTCTTATTTGAATGACACATTCTAGAACATTCATGAAAAGAGTAAAGGTACATTCTTTAGCACATAAAACGAGAATACTAAAGGAAAATTAGGTTAGGGTAAGGAGGGGCAGCGCCGACCAGTTAACAGTCAATGATTTTTTTGAAGTTAATAAGATGTAGAATTGATCGATTTTTTTTTTAATTTCGAGTCCTACATTATTGTAGATCATATTTCTATGAGTAATTATTACATGTATAAATCAATGATTTAATAATTTAATTATTACTAACAAGCTGTATTTGGTCGGCTTTGCCCCACACCGGAGGGCAAAGCCGACTGCAGCTTTTTCTAAAAATCAAAACATTTGAAGATGGGAAAACATAATGGTTCGCGTCTGTGGTATTTTATGTACTAGAAAAATTACCTTTAAACATATCCAGCAAGAAGAATAAGTTATTTTTAATCAAAATAGTGATAGCTGTAATATAACCTCTTATTCGTTGACATTTCACTAGATACGGCTACGGGCAATGGTTTCTACCGTACCGACCGGACTGAAAATAATATTCAATAGTTTCTTGCATGTAGCCCAGAAGATAAGTGGCTCTTCTACATTACCGATCACTTATCATAACCTAAGAACTTTTGAACTATTATTTTCGTCGGGCTTGCCCCCCTGGTGAGGCCTCAATTATTTACGATATTTAAGATACTTTGGACTTGAATTGCGTTCAATGATTATAATAAAATAATGTGATATTATTTTATTTTTCAAAATAACAAATTTTCATACTGTAACTATTGCCAATAATGTTGAAAACTTTATATTTTTGCCAGCGAATCTTCCATTCTTTCGTTGTCAAAACTGTTTTCTGCATAATTTTTCTTTTACAACGTCAATTTTCAAGCTTTTAGTAAGTCACACTATCTCTTTAATAAAATAGATTTATTTAATCTTTTATATTTGAAAAATTATGTTTTACAGGTATTGGTGTGGTCTTGGTTAGAGATAAACATTGTATATATAAAATATTATACTACGATTGTTTATCAGAAAAATACTGAAACCGCATTCCACAAATGACAGAGATAATTATTACCTGAAAGGCTTTAAGTAGAAACATAATTTAAGGAAGTATAAGTGTGAATAATACTGAAAAATCTAAGCAATGAAACTGAACAATATTTCAATAAAGTAATTTTCGTATTTGAAACAGCCAACGGTATCCTCGATTTATGGATTTTCATATTTTTGAATTTTGAAAGCAAATTGTGCTATTAATTTTACTTATCTTTATTTTAATGAGGCCTTCATAATTTGTATAATTGTCAGAATAATAGTTCATAATGTCAGAATTATTGGTTAAAGATTCCGAAAAAACCCCAAAAATCACACATTTCTAATTTCCTTGCAAGTCAAGGGGCTGCTATATATAATTGAAAATTATATAAAAATTGAGAAAAATATTAAATAACCCGGAATTTTTTATTCTAGAGTTGTGAGTATTTATCTTTAATGTGCTCAAATAATTTAACTGACTCTGTAAAAAGCCTCAACCGTTACACTGGCAAAACTTTATTTGTACGCACGCATTTTTTCATTTATTTGAAGAAATAAATTGGTTAATATTAAAAAGAGAAAGAGGGCATAAAAATTATATTCTTCCCTATAGAGAATCAGATTCAATAGTCCTTAAAACAAAATCGTTTCAAAACGTTTTTACGGAGTAGGCTTAAAAGGTAAACAAAATATATGATTTCCAGCTTTTTATTTTATAACATATAAAAATAATCATAAATAGTTATTCATGCAACTATATTTATCTAACAATAAAACGACAATATAATTTGTACATCACTCATACATTTTTTAAGTTGTATAAAATAATTTGGGAGGGGGGAGGGGGCAATATCAAGAGAATAAAAAATTCTACAGGTCAGTCATGCGCTATGATTATTTAAGCTAATAAAATTTCAAAAAATTAAATATACTACTACTTTACTATTTAATTCTTACACCAGAAAAAATTTATAAAAATGTTATGTTACCAACATTAAAATATCTCTCTTTTGAAATATTTCTTGAAATTATGAAGAAGATACCAAGACTTAAACTATGATTCAACTCGTGATTTGAATTGTAAATATTTTTCACATAAAAATGATAAAGCAATTTTTAGCAAGATGCTAGATTTTACAATCTTTAGAAAAAAGGAGAGGTTCATTTTTTGGTATTTCTATAAAAAACGAAAAGTTTAACTAAGAAGGAAGCTCTAGTTGAGTCTTACATAGTTTAATTTCATTAACAACATTGGCAGTTGAATTTAATTTTAATTTCACGATTTTGCGTAAAAGTGTGTAAAATTACTGAAAACAGTGAAATTAAAATTTACATTCAGAATTTTATGTGGAAATAACAAACCACAAAAACCTGAAATAAATTTTTCTCAATCTGTCAACTTAAAACATATTTTCTGAAGCCAGAACAAATTAAATTGAATAATCTTTTGAGTAAATAAAAAATGAATATTTATTACACTTTTCACTAGATTTTTCATTAATTTTTCTGTTTTAAAAATCGTTTTATTTCAACATTTTCTGTTTAACATTTCTCTTATGGGTATGTGGCACTTATCCAATTTTGTCAAATTTATCCGAAATTTTCCGAAAATTCTGTTTTCGTAATTCTAAAAATGTATTACCACATAAACGTTCCTTACTCACTCTTCTTTATTTTTTCAACTTTTCAATTTCAAATCTCATCTCGTGTGGTATTGGTATGATCCACAAAAAAATGTCAGTAAGGCACGAACCGGGTAAGTGAAGAATAAAGGGCAAACTGCTTAAAACCTTTTTTAGTTTTTTATTAGAACGAAATTTTGAATTTTGGTCAACTGTGTCCCCGGTTCGTGGATTTCCACATATTTAAGTTAGGTATATAAATTCATAAGTTCAAAATGTTCCGATGGGGTTGTGGTTGGTGTTCGAAAAATGTTACGTAACGTTTTTTTAAAATGTGATAATTTTTTTAACTAAAATTATATAGGAGCGTGGCAAACATTTTTTTAAAACCTGTTTTTGTGGTATGCGTAAAAGTTGAGGTATCCTATCAGGATAACAACGGATTAAAAAACCGTTAATATCACTTTTGGCCACCACAGAGGGTTTAAAAGTGTTTAAAATTTCAAAACTATTTATTATAAAATTAATTATTTATTTATTTCTCAGGCCAGTGTCGTATTCCTCTATATTTAGTTTGTTAACAATTGAATTTATTAAGGAAAAAAGATATTCCCTTTCGCTCAGCTTTTTTCACAGATAATTTCAATTAAAATTTTAGAAAAACACCATCCCCGATGATAATACAGATTTCCTATATCTTAATTCGTTTAGTTTTAAGATTATTTTTCACAATTAAAACAAAAACTATGAGTCCTATCAAAACATGGATAAAAGCAAATTTGTAAATAAGTTTAAGCAAACGATTTTGTTTCTCATCATTTTATTGTATCTTAAGTCGTTTTTCCACAAATTGAATATTTTTATTTTTCAGGTTATTTTGCACGATTAAAAGAAAACAACACGTCCTATAAAAAAATGTTTGAGAAAAAATATCTAGCTCTTCTTGTGGTGAATAAGTTTTGTTTATAAATTTTTTTCTTATCTTGTGCCGATTTTCCAAAAATTGAATTTTCTTCTCTTAATGTGGTTCGTGCTCGATTATGTATTTACCTCACGCTACGCCCTCGGTCTTTGTACTTGCCCCACATTTCACAATGAAAGAAATTTTAGTGTAACCAACTCGTTTTTTTTTTTTTTTGTAAATATTTTCTCCGAGTACGATAACCTCAATTTTTATCTGGCTTCTATATTTGAGATCTTCCATCGAAACAGGAGAAGCACATTCTGTTGTACATGAAACGAGAATACCGGAGAAAAATTCATTTATTTGATTGTACAATTCGAAATTTAATTAATTGACAAATCTTTAAACAATAAGAGGCATGCGAATTTTTATTCTTATTTTTCTGTTCTACTTCGTTTTCTGGATCGAATGTCGTGAAGCACCTGAAATAAATGTTGAACATCTAGATAAAATAACTGCTCGGGGTGAATATATAAGAACATTTAATTTAAGTCATAACAATTTTAAGTTTCGTATAATTATCCTAGATACTAAATTCGTATCTATATATTAAAATGGAGTTCAAGCTTAACTTTACGATTACATATATTTACAAGTGTACAATTTTAACGAAAAGAAATCAAATTAAATTTCACATTGAAGGAGGAGGTTCAATAGTGCTATTTTCCTGTGCAGAGTCGGATTTTTTGTAAAAATATAAATTCAAAATTGTGTGAACCAATTTCTTTTCCAATTGGTCATCCTAAGGAAAGATGAAAAGAATACATTATTTTCTTATTCTGGATGCAAAAAAGCCCATAGTGACTCCCACTTTCTTTTCAATTACATTATGTAACTTTTTTGGGGTTCTTCTTTCTACGATTACTTCTCTGTTCATAAATTGGTAAACACTGAATCAGGATGATTTTTCTATATTTGATCCTCAAACAAAACTTTTTTACCATTTTAGTAAGTATCATTACATTGATTTGCAGGTACTTGCATCAAAGACATTCCTAAACACAAGAAAGGTAGAAAGCATGCCTGTACATACAATAATCATGCTGCCTTCAGATATATATATTCTGGTCTCAAGGAAGGTAAATATGTAGAATCATGCTACTTAGCTAATTTAGTTATGAATTTATATGAAAGGTTTACTCAAATTATATTTTTTCATTTATTAAAGAAAACAGATTGATTATTAGTGTTAATATACTTAAGTACATAAAACTCTTTCTTGAATTTACCGCTTCTCTCTAAATCATTATAAATTTTATTTATTTCAAATAGTAAAAATTATAACTTATTGAAATTTGAAGAATTATTTTATTCCCTACTCTTGCATATGTTAAAAAAACATTTTTGTCTTACAGGTGTTTGCGTGCACCATTATATGGAGAAAGGTAAAAAGTACTTCGATTGTTGGGTGACAAACTAGGACCTATATTTCGTGAATAACAAAGATGATCATCGTTCAAAAAAAATCCGTAAGACTGAAATATGTTTCAATTATTTGATTAGGCCTTTATGATCTGTATAATTGTATTCCAAACTATGAAATAAATTATAGACTCAAAACCTTTGTTATAATTATTCTTATTTATGATCTGGATCCAATATATCATTTGCTCGAACTTATCAAAGTGAATACCAGAATGATAGTTTATCAATTTTTATGAAAATGAAGAAGGGGGTTGCAGAAAATCGTATGTATTTTATTCTTTGATTTTTAAAAATATGAAAAGATTTTCTGCGAAACCCCACCTTTTTTCACTTTTTGCAATTTTAAAAAAAAGCTCTTCTAATATAACAAAGACAATCAGTTTTAAGTGGGCTTAACCATTTATGTAGCCCAGATAATTTTTTTTCTTAAAAATTTAATTTTCGCTTTTTTCTCGTAAACGATGTGCGATATCACAAAAGGTTACGAGGCACTTTTTGTACAAAATTTATTGATGCTCAATAATTTTTCAATTACTCACGTCGTATTTGCATTTAATTATTATACACAATTTTATTCGTATAAGCCTTTTGGGCAGAAAAGCAGAAGTATGTTTTTTTCAATTCTTAATAGTTTAATTTTTTTAATGGCAATGACTTCATTATCTGCATCAGTGTACATAAAAATGTAGTAAATACATTTTGTTCATTTGTTCTTTGTTACCAATAATGTACTATTTCTAAAAATAATTGAAGGACATCATATGCATCTATAAAAGACACTTCCAAAAATTTGTTTAACACACCGTTTTATATTTTAGCTAGAATGCGATCAAACATTTGAACATATTTTTAGAAATTGAAAATCATTCGAAGTACAAAACTTCCTTTTCGGAAAATCAAACATTAGTCAATAATTGTTTTAATTTTTTCCGGTATCTTAGAATATTAATGTAGTGTGAATACCGGAAAAGGCCTTCACTACATAAATATTATTCAATAGTATTTATCACATTGTTTTTTGTTTATCTGTTTTCCATTTTTCGTAAAAAAACCCAATTAGCGAAACCAACTCGGCATTTTTTACATGACTGCGACAACGCACTTTCTTATTTGGATTATACAACTTGAAATTAAATTAATTTGAAAGCCTTCCAACGATAAAAGTAATGGTTTTTTTAATTTTTGTATATCTCTGCTATTTTTTACGTAAATTGTAGGATAAAATTTAAAATCCAAATAAACATTTGTATAAATTTTATTTTATTTTATAACATACATATAAAACTGACAGACTTTAAAATTTATAGAAATAGTGGGAGTGACGCAGTCTTTTTATAAGTTTCACAATATTGCCTTCTCATTTTTCAATAAAGTTCAAAATGTTAAACAGTAGCGTTCTTTTATTAAATTTTTCCATTTGTCACGATTTGAATTCCTATATAACATTCTTCCAAGCCATATACGTGTAGCAATTCAAAAAAATTCAATATAAAATTTGAACCCTTCAAGAAGAAAGTAATTCTCATTAATCGATTTTTAGTAAAACTACAAACATTTTTTTTTCAATTTGAAAGTACCGAAGTAGAATAATTTTCATTTGTAGATGTTAAAATAAAAATTTGTTGACTTGAAGTCGATCGGAATTATACAATATCAACTATCAATAGTTAATGAATTAAAAACTTTAATAATTTAAAAAGATATTCATCTGCTGTTAGCAGATAAACTCGTATTGAATGCAGAAGTCGATTTAAAAGTTTAAAAAAAATGTAATTTAAAAAGATTTCAATATAAAAATGTTCAGATTTTTAAGGGGGTTTCAATGTTTCAAAATAATAAAAAAATGTTTTTAAGATTCCTGAGAAAATTTTAAATGATTTTTTATTTTGAAAAATTATTTAGAAGAGAATATTAAAAAAGATCTTTTAGAATTTTTCAAGAATTGTCAAACCTGAATCTAGAGGATTCTAAGGCAATTTTTCAAATTATGCGTAGATTTTGTCAGATTTCGATCAAAAAATAAGAAGCTTTTTAAATATTTTCAAAGGTTTCAAGAAGATGAAAAAAATGTTTCTAAAATTCCTAGGATAATTGAAAATGATTTTTAATTTCAACAATTTATTTTTAATGATATTTAAAGAGAGTTATTTAACGCATTTATTTTAGTTTTGCAGCATTTTTTTAAATTTTGGAAAAATGTAGATTTTTTAAGATTCTCAATAAAATTCTAAGAAGATTCTCAATAAAATTGAGAATCTCAATCTTTTTTATTGAGATGATTCTCAATAAAATTCTGTGAAGCTTTTTAAGGTGTTTGAAAGGTTTCAAGATAATAAACACATTTTCCTAAGATTCCTGGAAATTTTTTTAATGATTCTCGATTTTGAAAAATGAAATAAAAGAAAAAGTTGAAAACATTTAAAAACATTTAACAAGATTTTTATGATTGGGGCGACTGAAAATCCGGAAAAATATTAAGAATATTATATTTAAACTTGAAAAATAGCTGATAATACTTTCGTAGAACATAATTTAAGCTTGAACTTGAGTGTTACAAAATTTTAACAAATAGTTATTCGGAATTGTTATTTTGAATTAAAAATTATTTTTCCCCTCTAATCAAAAACCTACACGTGTACGTAGCTTGTGATTCATGTTTCTAATTTTTTTTAAATAAGTGTTCCATTAACCAAATCCAAAAAGATGTAATATTTTTGTTGATGTTTAAAAAAATTCTATCTTGATAAAAATTTTTTTTTTCTAAAATATGATTCTATATTATTATTTCTTATCGAAAACTGTAAACATACGAAATTAGACATAGTTTTTTAAACAAAAAATTTTATTTATGTGGGGGTGGGGCTCGTTATCTATTATTTCGGTAGCGATAAAATGGGATGATTTTGAGAAATGAATATACCTATTTTGAACAATAATGGAATAAATAAAAAAAATTAATGGGAAAAAAATTCGCTGCGTTGTTAGAGTTTTTTGAGTGAAGGGTACTTTAGAAAGGAGAAACCATCTCGCAGTCTGATCGAAGTTCGTAGCGAGTAGAGTGGGTAGTTGCTTGGTCGGACAAACTTCTTGATTGCAGCTCTAGCTGCAGGCTTGTATGCACAAGTCAAGTAGGTACCCTGCCTGCTCTTGACTGACCTGGTTGATAAGTCGACATTCGGAGGATCGTAACAATTATTCCATCGCACGCAACGAGGGCAGACAAAAAAAATGATTTTAATCTAAAAAAATCTGCTTGAATCGCACGCTCGATAATAAATTTAGTTAGCGCTTCGCGCTCGGATATTTATTAGGGTGAGCTAAAAAACTGAAAATTATTAGGTGTATTGGTAAAAGCACTTAAAAGTTGATTTGTGGTATTAACCCGTTAACCACACTCTGGGTCCAGGGGACCCGGTCCAACTTTGAGTTGATGTACCGTCTAACGATCATGTTCAAACTCTGACTGATGCACTTTTCATTTTTACCCTCATTTCTTCCCATTCAAGGTTCAAAATAAATACCTTTTTTTCATGGAACACTTATAAAATTATTTTTATCATAAGCTATAGTGTTTAATGTTCAAAATAAATACCTTTTTTTCATGGAACCCTTATGAAATTATTTGTATCATAAACTATAGTATTTAATACGCTTCCAGTTGAAATTGTAAGTTAAAATATTAAAAACTAAAAAACTTATGAATTTTTGAGAAAAACATCCATTTTTCCTCATTTTTTTGTTTCGACGATTTTTTTCGATTCTTAGAAAATTAAAATTGACAATAATTATTATGCAGCTCTCTTGATCAATGTTTAAACTAAGTGTCCAAAAAATTTGAAGTCATTATATGCATACATAAAAGAGTTATTAACGTTTTTCATGCTCGGGTCCGCTGGACCCATGTGTGTGGTTTACGTTATTTTTCGGAAGTGCGTGGTTAACGGGTTAAAAACAATTCAATTTTATTTTAATTTCTCACCATTGGGCAAGTCAATTGAAAATTTTTAATTTTTATTAATGGAAAAAAGATTGTTTTAATTTTTCTGGGGTTAATTTTACGGAAGTTTATAACCCTAGACGGAAAAAAGGTTAACAAATTTTTTCGTTGAAACATAATATTTCAAAAAATACAATTTTGTTAATTTGTACCTAAAGTTAAGAAAAGAAAACGAAAGTGCATATTTCGTCTTTCTTTTAAATATTATGTTCCGACGAAAACATGTTGTTCTTACTTGTTTTCCATCTAAGGTCATTCACTTCCATAAACTTTACCAACAAAAATTGAACATTTTTTCTATTTTGTACGAATCCTGTGTGAACGGATTTTTACGGATCTTGTCTAAAAATGGCTCACGTTTTGGGATCCGTA
The DNA here is from genome assembly GCA_932066315.1 of Andricus coriarius. Lineage (NCBI taxonomy): Eukaryota > Metazoa > Arthropoda > Insecta > Hymenoptera > Cynipidae > Andricus > Andricus coriarius. The sequence continues at coordinate 10,714 of CAKNWT010332482.1, forward strand.
AAAATAGAATAAAAATCAACAACAACCGTCATTTTTTGATTGTGAATTCTCTTTTGTTAAAGCTCTTTCCGCTTTAACGAACACATACTCATCACGTATCTCGTGCTTCGGTTTCGATTTGGTCCACAGTACGAATTTTGCAAAATAATTTACTACCTCTACTTTCCATAATTACCTTAATATTTGTTCCTTATCTTGCACTATTTTTATTCTCGGCTACCCTAAAAAATGTATAATTTCAATCAATTTATTACAATTCATAATATGCATTGATATTGAAGCAGGCGTATTTTTATTTTTCATAATTCATCACAAATTTGTGGATTTTTTTTGGTGAACAACTTTTGTTAATTAATTTTTTTTCGTACCTTGTTCGATTTTCCAAAATTTTATTTTTTTATTTTTAAAGTTATTTTTTGCGATTGAAACAAAAACTACGCACCTTATAAAAAATTAATTTTGAACAAATTTGTAGATCTTTTTGACCGAAAAATAAAATGTTTTATTTTTTATGATTTTTTATGTGGTTAAAACCAGAACCGTTGGTCAAAAAATGCTGGTTAACGAACTTGATCTTTCTTTTCGATCCATAAAATTGCATGCCACATTTAAACTTAGTACAATTATTTTTTCAAAAGTTATCCGATATACAGACGACAATAACGACCCTTTTTTCGAATTCAAAGAGTCTCGAAACGTGGAAATTTAAAGAAATCCGCAATAATGAGTTTTCACATAAAAATAATACTTGATCATTATGATGAGAATATAAAAATTGTTTCAAATTTTAAAATATGTAAATGTGTTCTGAGTTTATTAAGAAGAGCGTCAAAAAATAAATAAAATTTGCTTTTTTGCAACTTCGGGTGAATTTTAATAAAAAATAAAAAAATGTGTAATTTTGACTATTTTTATTTAAAATTTCTTTAATTTGGAAGATGTAGAATTGAAAACTTTATTCTTGATCTTTAAAATCATCAAAATTTTAGAATTTTTAGTTAAACATTATTAAAATAAGAATGTTTTTAAATTTCCAAATGAACAATTAAGAAGTATGCATGTTTTAAGTTTCACAATAAAAAATTATTTAATTCTAATGTTTCATATGTTAAATCTCATTAATTTGGAGGAATAGAATTAATACCTTAACTTTTGATCTTTAAAATAATTCCGAATTAAGAATATTCTTTTACACACTTTTAAAATAAAAATTTTTTCATTCGAAAAATTTATATACAATTAAAATAAATTCAAGTTTTGGGTTTTAAAATAAAAGATGGACTTTTTGATGATTTACGTTAAAAGTTTTTCAGTTTCAAAGATTGAGAATTAAACACTTGACTTTTGATCTTCAAAATAATCGAAAGTTACCAGAATTTTTTTGCATCTTCAAAATTCAAGAGTTTTCAATTTTGTATAGGACTTGTATTTTTTGCTTTATTCGTAAAAAAACAACATTAAAAATGAAATAATTAAATGTTTAAACAAACGACACAAGCTATGAAAAAAGGTGAATAAACGAAAGTTTCTATTTCAAAAAAGAGTAAAAACTCATAAAAATTTGTCATCAATAATTTTTTGATAGGATGCGTAGTTTTTTTTTACTCGTAAAAATAACAATCAAAATAACAAAATGAAATATTTGGAAAACGACAAAAGGTACGAAAAAAATTAAAAAACAAAAGTTGTTCACCCAAAAAGGATCTACAAATTCATTATGTATAATTTTTAGATAGGACGAGTAGATTTTCTTTTAATCGTAAAAAATAAGATTAAAAATAAAAAAATTTAATTTTTGGAAAAACGACACAAGTTGCAATGAAATGTTTAATAACAAATTTTCCTAACAGGATGCACTTTTTTTTTAATTATGAAAACAAGACAATGAAAATATCTTTTTTTCAATACCAATGCATATTATGAATTGTGATAATATACATTTATTGAAATGATAGATTTTTCAGGGTAAAAATAAAATTCAATGCAAAATAAGGTACAAATATCAAAGTAATCATTAAAAATAATTTTCTTACTTTATTTTACTGTATCTGAATAAGCAACCCCCGAGAAAGATGTACAGAAATAAATATAATGTACATTTGATATAATAGAGTTGAACATAATTTCATTAAAGCCGAAGGAGCTTTAACAAAAGAGAGTTCACAATCATCGAATTTCAGTTGTCGATACTTTGAGCTTTAATTTTAAAAGACCTGTGCACAAATGTCGAGTAAATACAAAAATCGAGCGCGTATATCGAGATAAATACATTATCGAGCACGTAGTAAATACAGAGTTTAATATTTAACCATAAACATAGTTATAAAAATAGAAATCGATAAAAAATAAATCGCTTAGTTTTTCCTGAATGGTAGGTTATGCATGAACCCTAAAAACGAAAGGGTGCATGATTTGATTACGCAGATGGCAGTTATTGATTATAATTTTCGTCCGGGAAGAAGTAGGACTTCGTTTTCTTATAACAGTAATGATAAATCGTATCCTTGACATCCCGACCTACCTACACGTGCATAATAGTAAATCGATCTGAGGTCGCCTTTACGAGCGCGAGTTTGTAGAATAGGGAAAAACAAAAGGGAAAATAAGGGTATTCATCTATTGCCAGAAAATGCTAATGCAATTGGTGAAACATTTCCACCTGGGTGTACAAGCTTCTCTTAAGATTTCGAAATTGCAATCTAGACACTCGAAGTTTTAAAATGGTCGATCGTAGTGACTGTGGAAATAAAGGTAATTTGGAATGAAGATAAGAACGAGTTGTGCATGCTGAAAACTTGCGAAGAAGCAAAATGACAATATCAAGATAAGCAAGAAAATAATTTAAAATTAAAATTTTGGCTTATAATCATTTTTAGTTTGTGTTTTTTTAATGTAAATTAGCGTAAACAACTTTCAAGAATTTTCAACTATCTGTTGAGATATTTAATATTTGTTGCAATTTTTAACAATGTATTATTTATATGGCAGATGCAATTTTGGGATTTTAATTTCAAATAGCTTGTTCGAATATTAATTGAACGTTTTAATTATTCAAAGTTTATAAAATATTCTCTCAAACTTCAAACGCTCCTAGCTAAACCCAGAAAAAAAGTTCTTATAAAATCAAAGATAACATTTTTTTGACTACGTTTTCTTGATTCAACAAATAAATATATTTATACTAAAGAAAATTTCTTTGATTATAATAAATGACGTCACGCAGTTTCTTCCATTTAAAAAAATTATTTGTTCCAATTATTTTTTTGATTTAAAACAAAATTCGTTTGACTCAAAAAAATTACTAAGTTAAATGAAAGAAATAATTTGTATGGAGTCATTAATTTGAAATAAAGAAACTATTTCTTTGAATCGAAGAAAGATTTTCTTAATCTACGTTACTAATGCGCCACGCGATTGCGCAGAACAAACGAGATTTAATATTTTGCGTTGCCGCGCTATTTGTGAACACGTGTTGTCCACGTTTTGGGCTTTGGGAAGACGCGCAGTTGACTCCAGCCCCCTGGAACTCTGAGTTGAAAATGTACAATGTGTTGACGGTGGCCGTGTGGTGGCGCCAGCTATGCAGTTGTCCTATGATCGTTTCAAATGCATGGCAAAATAAGAACATTG
>CAKNWT010332485.1:0-32020 GCA_932066315.1 Andricus coriarius
CCGCGCACAAATCGAAACCGGCGGTTCGAATTTCGAAGATATGTTTTGCCTCACGATAATCAATCCTCTCGCTAGTAGAACGCAATGCATATGTGTCCGTGCCAACCCGAGGACATGTTGTATTCTCATCACCCAATTGTGATGTTTAGGTAGCCCTCAATGAAAGTTTAAAGAGTAATTTTCACTTAATAACTTTAAACTTTGTGCACGGAAAACATCCAAGAATAGGAAAAATAACAGTTTTGTGTAGATAATCATGCTAAAAAGCCTTTTTTTTAAATTTTATAGACGTTAATTATTTTTATTCATTAAGTTACAAGTTTTTAAGTATTTTTTTTAGCAGATTTGACATTTTTGAAACAATTATTCTTGTTTAAACATAATATTTCATTTAGAATATTTTGAAATTATGTAAACAAATTTAATTCATTAAATAAATTTCTATACGCTGCAAGTCGTAAAATGTATTATTTTCTAGTATTATTAATGAAGATAATGAATATTCAGAATCAAAGGTCTTTTAAAAGACAATTTGCTATTATTCAAAAAATTATTATCACTTGCTACTTGTTCTAGAAATGACGTAAAAAATTCCAGTTTTTTCGAATCTCTTGCACTATGTCGCTCATTAATCAGTACTTTCTCTTGTCAGCGAAATCGATCTCACAAACAACTATCCATAACGAATATTAGGGTATCAGTTCTGAGATAAAATAATACTGCATATTTATCGACACACATGGTGTCAGAGATTAAAAAAAACTAGAATTTTCTACACAGTTGATAAATTGTAAAAATATATAAATTGAAAACAAAATTGTTACAACGTTAACTTAAAATTATTGATTTTTCACCAAACACGTGGATATTCAATTAATTTATTACGGCTAATGTTCCTCTTGTTTTTCTTTGTGCATAATATACTTCTAAGCTTACAACAAAGAAATTAATTTTTAGCAATACAATAGAACTTTTAATCAAAGAGTTGAATGTTTAACTTACAAAGACGAATTTATTTGAGGATAATTGAATTATAAAACTGAAAAGCTCAATTTAGAACAAGAAGATTATTTTCAACCAATGAAGATGGAGATTCGACCAGATGGTAGAACATAAAGAAATTAATTTTTTGATTTTTTACCAAACAGATGGTCTTATGAACAAAAAGTTGAATTTTCGGTCCAGCCAGAAAAATTTTGAACAAAATAATTAATTTTTTCCACAAAATGGTTGCATTTTTAAGAATGGAAGAAGCTATTTGCAAATCAGATTTCGTTTTTAAATACAATTCTTTGACATCATAATAGTTTCCGAACCAAAATGGTACTAAAATTATTTAGAAGTGACTAAAGTGCGTTAATAATCGGCCTGATGTTTTTTTTTAAAGAATTTAAAATAATTCCATAAAGTTTATAAAAACTCCAGGTGATTTTTAACGAATTCAGAATAAATTAAAAAATGACGGAAAACTATTACTTATGTTAAATTCAAACACAGTGAGCCTCAACCATTCTTAACCTGACATTTTTCTGGTACAACTTTTCTGTACACAAACATCCTTTATTTCTGATTGCTGAGTTCAGTTCGCAGTCAAGCAGAGATCGCCTTGACACTCCTCGCCGGGTTCACTGTCACTCTTCTTCTCCTCGTCGTATACATCAGGCTCCTGAGGTTCATCCTCATCGTGCCAGGAACAGGTCGCCTCCTGGTTGACCTCCTTCTCCTAAAGTACTTGGATACGCACTTAAACAACTTGGATGCATTCGGCTTATTCCCCGCACAAATCAGAATCTACGATTCGAATATCGCAGATACGTTTTTCCTACTGGTTATCCAATTAGATTGTGAACAAGCGAAAGTACCTATATTCCCGTGCCAAACCAAGAATATATTGTTTTATCAGCATCCAGTGGTGACATTTTTGCAATGCTAGAGCATAGCGGGATTCTTCGTGGAATATATGCGACAGATAGTGCTCGTACGAGACTCAAAATTAATATGATAAGCGGTGAAATTGATAATTTAACCCCAGATGAAAACCGATGTTGTCCAGTAGGCAAAAATCACCCAATCTTCCCCAGAAATTTTATTAAAACTTCAGAAAATAACGATTAACTACAGTCCGAATGGAATCCTAATAGCGAACGTGACCCTGGTTTTTCTTCTTCTGACAGATAGCATTCACCTGTCCGGACTTTTCCTCAGGAGCCTCCTCTTCTTGTCGAAGCCAGGTCGCCTCCTGGGTGGCCGCCTTCACCTATAGTTCTTGGATATACACTTGAACGACTTGGATACATTCAGATTATTCCCCGCACAAATTAGAACCTACGATTCGAATTTCAAAGATACGTTTTTCCTGCTGGTCGTCCAATTAGATTGCGAAGAAAATAAAGTACCTTTATTCCCGTGCCAAACAAAGAACATATTGTATTATCAGCACCCAATGGTGACATTTTTGCAATATTAGAATATAGCGGGGTTCTTCGTGGAATATATGCGAGAACTAGTGCTCGTACGAGAATAAAAATGAATATGATAAGCGGCGAACTTGATAATTTGACCCCAGATGAAAGGCGATATTGTCCAGTAGGCAGATATCACTTAATCTTCACAAACAGTTTTATTACAGCTTTTTATAATTACGATTCACTAGAGTCCGAATGGAATCTCAATGGCAAACGCTATCCTGGTTCTTCTTCTTGTGCCAGACAAAGTGCACCTACCCGGACTTCTCGTCAGTAGCCTCCTCTTCATGCCAGGTCCAGTTCTTCCTCGGGCAGGACTCCTTTTCATGAAGTACTAGGATATGCACTTGAACAAGTTGGATATATTTGGCTTATTCGCGAGTCAACTCAGAACCGGCAATTCTTCCAAAAACTAATTCGAAGGGAGTAAACGCCGTCACTTCATAAACTGACGTGTTGTACGCAAAAATGGCGAATGGGAGCATTCTGTGCCATTCATCGTACTATTTGATAAGTTATCTCTATCCTTTCTCGTTATATTAGATTTTAAACCAGAAAAATGCGATTTGACCTATAGATTGACATTTCAGTATTATTTCTGGTCTTAGTCCTTCGGGGCTTTCCAATTCTACCATGAAAAAGAGTGATTGGGATATTACCAACCCAGAAAATAAAGGCAAAGGGGTCGCGCATTTTATCTTGGACACTACACTACACTACAGACAGACACCTTTGTGTCTGTACGAGGTGCCGTCAGAGTATTTGAAGTGTACAATTTCTCGAACGCGATACCACGACGGAAATTGTGAAGCCAGCGACAGCAGTATTATTATTGCTACCAGGTCATTATAGATTTAGAGTCCACGCGGTACGACTAAGACAGTGCAACCGCAGTATTAGGACGCTCTCCGGGTTGTGAAACCGTGATTTAACAGGCTTATCCATGCGTGACATGTAGGATTATGAAACTATATAAGACTGAATAATTATAACCACTGAGACTGATAGCCTTTAAGGAATCATCGCGAAGATAAGTTATAAAACTAGGATTATTCACGCGTGATAGTACATCTTATGAAAAAACATAAGACTGAATAGATTGTAACTACGACGACTGATAGTCTGTAAAAAATCATCGTGATGAAATTAACTTGAAATTGAATAAATAATAATTTATGATTAAATTGTGCATAATTGAATCTGTCTTCTCCTTTCTGGGTCCAAACTAATTTTACCAGGGCTTAGGGCTACGTAAAAACAAAATATAATAAAAAAGGAACTCTCTCAAACTCTTTCAACTTTAGCATTTTACATTTATTAAATGTACGCATTTCACTTCATGAAGGATTTTAATTTTAATTAATTTAATTAATTTTAATTTAATAATTAAATTTAATTAAATTTAATTAATTTAATTAATTTAATTAATTTAATTTAATTAATTTAATTAATTTAATTAATTTAATTTAATTAATTTAATTAATTTAATTAATTTATTTAATTAAATTTAATTTAATAATTTAATTTAATTTTAATTTTACCGAAATTCTTGTGTAAGCTTACCAATCTTTACAATACAATAAGAGACTTCATAAAAGTTTAAATACATATTGAACAAATGTGATCCGATTGATGTAAGCTTTCGTCTATCGTTCGGACGAATTTCGTACTTTTTATATTGTTGTATTTTAGTTTAGTTACAGAAAAGCACACCTCTAAAAATTTACAATACAATAAACTATAGTTATTTACAGGTTTTATAGTCAAATAGTTGTTTCTTGTTCAGCTTAGCCTGACAAATGTTTAGAATATTGCAGTTAGATCATTTTGAACTAAGAAGTGCAAATGATCGTTAATTTAAAATATAAATAGTTAGAAATAGGCTCTAAACAAATGTTTAAATGTATATTTTAAAAAAATGTATGGCTATATTTAAAAAAGTGTAAAGCATTAGCTTTTTGATGTTTAATAACGATTATTATTATCTTTTACTATTTTACTCTTTTACTATTCTTGTCACGAAATTTTTTGGAAACCTTACAAGATTATTGCAACAACTTTTTTATGTATTCTTGAAAAATCGAAAATGCAAATTTTGACAGCACAAAAAACCACGAAAAACCGTAAATTCAATTTTGCGATTGAACTATGAAAGACGCAAAACAGAAGAAAAAAAAAAAATTATGCAACAAACAAAGATCTACAAATTTATTATAAGCCACTTTTGAGATAGAACGCGTAGTTTTTGTTTTATTCGTGAAAAACAACATTAAAAATAGATTTTAATTTTCGAAGAAACGACACAAGCTTCGGAAAAAATTGAAGGACATAAGTTGCTCGTCCATAAAGAGGTACGAATTTTATATGAATAATTTTTTGATAGCACGCGTATTGTTTTTAATCGTAAAAAAAGTATCCAAAATAAAAAAAATTGGATTTTCGAAAAACTACACAAGAGACGAGAAAAAATGTAAAGACAAATGTTGTTTAACCAAAATAGATTGTAGCAAAATATAATTAAGCAAATTCTTCTTTGAGTAATTTTAATATTATCATAGATTTCAATTTGTTACATAGTCTGAAGATCTTAAGAGTATCCACTTATTGCTTTTTATCTGATGACGAGTTGGAGATAATTCATTTTTAAAAAAACGTTGTTTTCAACAAACAATTGTTTTGAAACCTACAGAATAAAAACAGAGTTATTCATTTACAAAGTTTTTCAAAGTCAAATAACGTTAAATTAAAAAAAAAAGTTTGGTACCTTGTGTCTTTTTGTCCGAAAATTCAATTGCAAAAAAGCAAAGTCGTTCTTCCGTTGACTTTTCTTCATATAGTGCGTTCTTTGGCTAAAGATTTTCATTTTAGTTTTTTCTTCAATTTTTAAAATTCTGTAAGTCTGATAATTTGATTTCTATCGAAAAAAATTTCACAGATAAATAGTTCGAAATTCTGAGTACTACAAACAGTCGAACACTAAATTTTTAATTCTTAAAAAAAAAGGTTCTAAAAAATTTATAAAATGCTCTCACTTTTTGAATTTTAATACACACTAACTGGCTAATAAAAATTTTTTTCATGCCTCAAGGCCATGTGACGAGTGGGTCACGTGACTATCTTCCTACCTTACGGAGAGTTTTTTTATTTGTAAACTTATTTTCACACGAATAGCCACATCGAGTTGAAAATTTGGGATAATAAATAAGAAGCAATAAGAAGCGCGGCTCTGGTCCTAAATTTTTATAATTATGGAAAATTTTTTTTCTGAATAATTTTTTTTGTTGCATTCTTCACAATTATAAAAATTTAGGATCAGAGCTGCGTTTCTTAGTGCTACTTATTTAGTATCCCGAATTTTCAACTCTATGTGGCTATCATATAATTTCTTCGAAAGTTATCGTGGAGAAATGATGAAAACCCACAAAATCAAATTTTACATGGACCAATACCTTCTCATTAGGATGAGAATGTAAAATGATTATATAGGTCGAGGGTTATTTTCAGAATAACCCTAAATCCTCGATACGCAGATCAGCGCAAGCACTAGTTTTAAACCGAGAAACATTAAGAAGAATCCTGAAGAGTTTTTGATACATGCGGCGATTGCTAAGAAGATGGAGTTCTCCAAGCATATGCACAAACAAATTTTGAGAATACATCTTCAAAAAAATTAATTTTTAACAAAGTGTTTCGACTTCAGCCTTTAAAAAGTCGATTTCTTTCTAATAAGTAGAAGAAGTCAGATGATGCCAGACCGGTACCGTTCCCAAAGTTTTTACTTTTCAATATGAAGTCTACAGTGGTTTTATTTACGCATATTTTTAAGTCTTATGTGTTACGGAAGATTATTTCCTCTACTAACACTTATTACGTGTACACTTTTTATAATTCGTGGTCAAAACCTCGAAAACTGTAAGATTTTATACCTTTTTGGTTAGAATATTTGATTTGATCTGGAGAATACAAAATAAAGCACACGTATTTTACCATGTTAGTGTTTGTTCTTTATTTCACATTGACTTTTCTCAGCAGTTCCAAATTATTCAAAGAACGTTCCTTTTAAATAATTTTTTTTTGTTACATGCATAGTTTATGACCGATTGAAACCATTGCCTTTCATTTGAGATAAAAAGTTAATAATTATATCTCCGAAGGACAATCTTGAAACTAATAACGTCGTCATTTCACACATATTTGAGATAACGTCTACTTACGTATATATTTGTACTCTCATGATGCAATAGAATATTCTTTGGTTTCATTTGTTAACCCACATTTTCACTGAAGCATTTATCAGTTTTTCCTCTACATTGCGCAAATGAGGATGTTCTATACTTTCGTTTTCACTCTGGTGGTCATCTTTAATTCTATTGGTAGATATATACTAATATAATATATCTATGATTTTTATTATATTTTATATAATATATGCATGAGTACGGCCACTTCTCACACCTGTGGAGCGAACATAAAGTCCCCCTTTTCAGCTTATATTCATATAATGGCCATTTGTATATTTTTGTCGTCAACAATTATGACGTCATATTAGTGTTGGCGCCGAGCGAGAAATCCCGAGGAACGAGACGGGACGAGACACACCTGCTGTCTCGGTATTCCACATCACGTTTTGTCTCGTCTCTTGACGTCCTTTCTCGTTCCTCGCCTCGATTTTTCCGACGAATGCGACAGATGTGTTCTTTTTCCACTCTAGAGCGCTAATGCCAATTAGCGTTCATTAATGAATAGTTAAAGTCGAAATCTGATTACATATTATTTTTTTTTGTCCATTACTGATTAATTTGATGTCAAACACGACTATGTTACGATTTTTCCAAAGATTTAACTTCACTCTATTCGGGCCGATTCCGCCAACCGTGATTAAATTTTAATCCGTGATTAACTTCACTCAATCAGTACATTGCGTTCCACCATCTTTTAAACCATGATTAAAGTAGTCTAATCGCTGTTTAACTTAATAGGCCATTTTTGGCCGGTTAGGGACTTAACCAGCGATTAACCGGGCTCAACGTAACCTAAAAGTTTAGTTAACGTGCAGTGCGACAGTATATATGGCTCAAAATGAAATATGTTCTCAAAATATTATTTTTCCTTTTCTTTTTGCTTTAGAAAACACCGCTTCACTTAATTAATTTGATTAATGTTAATTTGGAGACGCTTCAGCAAAGCAAGTAAACAACGCGTAATTTGTGACGTCAGAGTACCATTTATTTGGTTTGGCGTGCAAGAGATGGCGCGCGAACACAAGTTTCGTGACTCAGCCAATCAAAATCGCCATTACAACAGAAATACGCAGAAACTAGACTTTATTGCGAAGAGGGTATACGGTTAGTTAACCATAGGTTAAAAATTCATGGTGGAACGTTTCGCAACTTAATCACGATTAAGTCGTTGATTAAAAAATAATCATGATTAGTTAACCATGGATTTAATCATAGATGGTGAAATCGGCCCTTAGTATTTTGCTTTGTTTTTATTAATAATTTATTTTGCCAACTACAAGAACAGAATATATGAAACAGAAATGTAGAAAGATAGATATATTTTCAGTTTATTTGTAGTTTAAAGAATTAAACACATATTTGAAAATGTTTGTATATGCAAAATGTATGTGAAACCTTGAAATTTCTGTGAAATATTTTGAAATGTTTCAAAATTTTTGGATGCTGATTAATATATTGCGCTTGGGCGAGGTTGAAATAAGAGAAAATAATTTTTTAATTGCAGTTATGAAAAAATTAATTTGTGTATAAGATCAGATCATTAAAAATGTCGAGTCGCAAAATTTTTCAAATTAACTCGTCATTTTTAATGATCTGATTTTTTCAATGTTTTGTACGTACATTTTGAACATAAGAAAGTTTTTTAATGTTGAAAAATTGTAAAAATTGGGCATATTATGCAGATTAAGAAACAGTGATAACATTAACGATTGTTTCACATCTTTGCGATTTAAATACTTTTTTATTTTATTTCGACTCAGCCAAACCCTAAGATATACACGTCGTGAGGGACGCGAAATGAAAGTTTTCAGTGCTAAGGCATTTCCGAATTATGAAATTGTTTACATACATGAATATGCAAATATACATAAATGTATTTCGTAGGGGTGAATTATAAAGTCGATTGTATGCTCATTATATGAGTTTATATGAGTCTTATTATTGACTTATTTATAACTTATTATACATTCATACGACAAATATACATATTATACATTCATACGACAAATTTATTCTATTTACCAAACGTAGACATTATACACCACATTATTTTAAATCCTACTTTGAAATATGAAAAATTAAATTAGTGATGAATTCTTTAAACTTTAAAGGACTTAGACATATACCAATCCTTTTACCTTTCTGTTTCATACATTCTATTGTTATAATTGTTCAAACATATTTTTAATAACAACAAAGTAACATACAAACAGAGTGATGGTAAATCTTTGAAAAAATCGTAAATAGTCGTGTTTGATATCAAATTAATCGGTATTGGACAAAAAAATATTATATGTAATCATATTTTGATTTTAAATTTCATTGAAGAACGCCAATTAGCATTAGTGCATTGGTACTCAATTTTCGAATAACTATTTATTCGCTCAAATTTCTTGACTAATCAAATTCTTGCAAAAATAATATTCTCAAAGAATGCATTCAGTGAATCTATGTAACGCAGAGCTTACTGTTACTATTGATAATAGTAAATGGCGAGATATCATTCAAAGATTTCAAAAAATAATTAAAACATATGTACATTGTACATGTCATTTTTAAAGTTGAATTCAAATCCTCATTTCATGGCCATTTTTGTAAATCCGTGAATCAAGAAACATCGCTAAATAATTGAAACATTATCATATTAGAACGTTTAAATAATTCAGAAAAACAACATCGCGCGAAAAAACTTCGCTGAATAATTAAAATATATCCGCATATCATTTTGAGAATTGAATTAAGATACATACCTCTTTTTTGTGGTTATCTCTGCGATATATTAAGTCCCACTCCTCCATGCCTTGTGGAATTGAAAAAATTTCAGCTTTAATAAATTAAAGCTTAGAATCTCCTCTTTAAAATTGGACCAAGGTCACAATGAAATATTCACTTGTTCTCGACTTATAATAAAAATGTGGAAGCATATCCAAGACGTAAATAAATTTCTCAAGCAGCATTTGAATGTCGAATTTAAATCTTTTGTTAACGTGCGAAAAACAACAGACCAACAAATGTAGTCATTAATGGTCCATCCGATTATTGTCTTGGTTATGCTTCCACATTTTCTATGCAATCCGAGAACCAGCAGATGTTTTATAATGTTTCTAATCACATTTTAAAGATGATATTTCCAACTTTATTTGCAGACAACTTTCAATTTTTATCCATTACCGTCTCTGAAGCGTGCAAAAAGTTCAATTTGATAATCGATAATTGAGCTCAAACATTTGATACGTTCTCCTTTGATCTTGACAATAAGAAGTCGGTCATCGTTAAAACAGGTGGTGCCGGACGATCGCCGCTGTTAATGGTCTCCTCCTGATGACCCAGGTGCGGGTTCGTCCCCTCCGGGGAAATCTGACATGTGTATGCATCACCTCCTGGTGTCGACTACTACTGATGTTTGCCATCGCCTGGCGATGGCTGGTGGCGTTCCTCGCCGCCTCCTGGTGGCGAGACTTAAGGTGCGTACTTCCTAGACGAGCCTTGATCTGATGGCGGAGTTTCCTCTGCCGAGAGTTCAACCCCATCCAGCCAGTATTCAAAAGGACTACCTTGCGGAAGCCTCGAGCAATACCGTCTGAAAGAATTTGGCTTTTAGCTCACAACTCAAACAACTCGCTAAAAGAACTATCTGGTTAAGGCGCCTGGTAAAGAGATGTTCGAGCCAGCGAGTGACAGAGGATGACTCAAATTTATGTGAAATCAGTACTACGTTATTTTAGCCTGGTATTTACAAATTTAACTCGGTATTTTCTAATAACACAGCTCCACAAAGAAAATCGAGAAAAGTACCCCTGGAGTGTGACTATGTCTATGATGTGTTTTCGGGGTCGCTGAATCCAAATTCGGTGTCCGTTTGGCTCCATCACGTCAGATTTCGTCCATAACCTCAAGAAACATGAAAATCGCTGATTTAAGATGAAACATCATTCGTACCTATGAAAAGTGGTCATATCCTATGTTTTCGAAGTCGCTGAGTACGAATCCGGAAGCGTTGTGGTTATGTGACGTCACGCATCGTTTCTAACCTCAAAGAAAAACGGTGAATTGGTAATTTTGTGTAAATCATGTATTTTTTAAATGCACCACAACAACTACGAATTCGTACTCAGCGACCTCGAAAACATAGGATATGACCACTTTGCATTTAGAAAATATACGTTTTACATAAAATTACCAATTCACCGTTTCTATTTAAGGTTAGGGACGAAGCGTGACGTCATAGAATCACAACGACTCTGGATTCTTAGTCAGCGACCTCGAAAATATAGGATATGACCATTTTTCATAGGTACGAATGATGTTTCACCTTACATCAGCGATTTTCACGTTTTTTGAGGTTATGGGCGAAATCTGATGTGATGAAGCCAAACAGACCGAGAATTTGGATTCAGCGACCCCGAAACCATAGGATAGACATAGTCAGACTCCAGGGGTACTTTTCTCGCTTTCTTTTGCGGAGCTGTGTAATGCATTAAAATTTGCCTAGATTAAAAATCAAAAATTCAATTACGACTAATGAAGGAAAAAGGGTCGGTTAGAGATTCAAAATAATTGATTATTACGTTAATATATAAGAAAAATATTCATGATGTCGGACGACGGAAATGAGAAGAAAGAGAATCCTAAGGCTCTGAACTCCCTACCGGAACTGGAGAGGATCCAAATGATCGAGAACCGGATGATCATGATTCCGATATCGTTAACGTTAAAAGAAAAGAACTTATCGTTCTGACCGAGAAATGAATATCGTCTTTCATAAAGTCGACGGCTGAAAGATTGACAATAGGATGCTGGCGCGGAAAATAAATTGCGAACAACAGGGTACACTGTTAAAAGAACAAATCATGGGTATCGAAGAGAATATGTACACTCTCAAGAATAAAACGGAAGAAGTAATATCGGAACAAGCACAACTATTAGTTGATAGCATGCAAAGTTGCAAACGTTTTCATGATATACAGGGAAATCAGCAGGTTCTTGAAAGGACAATTGATCGAGGTGCGGGAGGAAGAAGGATATTAACTGTGACAAAAAATGATTGCCATTTTGTGGTCCATTCATTATGATAAATTTAAATTTAAAACTTTTTCGGGTTTCAATCGTGTACAAAACTACAAACTTGCCGACGTTTCGTGAACATTGCATTTCACTTCTTCAGGGTTGACCTGAAACTGAAGTTTCACCTTATGTTGTTCTTACATATATTCTCTACGATGCCTGTGATTGGCCAGAGCGGCCCATGGTAGGGACTGCTCGAACTTGATTGGCCAATCAAGTCTTTTTTTAGAAATCCGGTAGGACGGAAAGCCAAATCGGATTGGTATTATATCCAATGTCCCTATTAATGTTATCCGGGTGTTTTAAGACTTCGATTACTTCTCTATGTTTTCTTGGAAAAATATTGTACGTTTTTGCGATGACGGTTGTTTTGTCAAATAAAATGCTATGTCCTGTTTCAATATGATGCTCAACTAATGCTGATTGCGTGAAATGTTTTAGTCTGACTTTACTCTTCTGTTCCTTTTCACGATGGCTCACCGCCCTCCCGGTTTCTCCAATATAGACATTGCCACAAGAACAAGGGATTTTATATACTCCCGGATCACTGAGAGGTGCCTCTTTATCTTTAGGTTTTGCAGGTGGTTTAAATATGCTTTGGATGTTGTGTTTGCTGATAATTCTTCCTATTTGTTCTGTGATGCCTTTAATGTAGGGTAGGATTATGGTCTTATTTCTCTCTCTTTCTTTAGTGGGTTGTGTTGACTTGTTTTTTTGAGTGTATTTTCTTATTGCTCTTTTAATTTGTTCGTTTGTGTAATCGTTTTGTATTAGGATCTGTTTAACATTTTGCGGTTTCTTTTGTAAGTTATCTTCATCTGTTATGGAGACAGCTCTGTATACAAGGGAATTGATGACTGTTTGCTTTTGAGATGTGTGGTAGGAGGAGGCATGTAGGTATCTGTTTGTATGAGTGAGTTTTCTGTAAACTTCATGTCCTAATGTGTTATTAGATCATTTGTGTACTAGTAGGTCTAAGAAAGGCAATTTTCCGTTTTTTTTTTCAATTTCCGTGGTAAACTTGATATCAGTGTGTAATTGGTTGATGAAATCGAAGAACTTATGTAGTTCATCTAGTCCATGTCTCCAGATGACAAAAGTATCGTCAACGTAACGGCAACAAAATTTCGGTTTGAGCTTGGATTTGTTAAAGATTTTAGTTTCTAGATTTTCAATACAGATATTGGCTATTACAGGTGAGATTGGAGATCCCATTGCTGCTCCTGAAGTTTCTTCGTAGAATTGGTTATTTAAAGAGAAGTAGGTACTATTGAGACAGGGTTCTATGAAAGGTATGAAATAGGAGGGAAAGTTTGCAAAGGATTTAATAATATCGATTGTATCAGAGATTGTTACTTTCGTAAAGAGAGATTCTACGTCGAAGCTCACTAAGATGTCTCGGGATTAAATGTGAATCTGTTGTATCTTTCTGATGAAATCAAAAGAGTTTTAGACGTGCGTGATAAAGTTTCCTGTGAAAGAATTCAGTTCTTTGGCGAGAAAGCGTGCTAGGTTGTAAGTTAGTGAGTTTATTGCGCTGACGATCGGTCTAAGTGGAATATTGTTTTTGTGGATTTTTGGGAGTCCGTAAAGTCTTGGAGATGTGGGATTGGTAGGTGTTAATTTAGATATTGTTTGGCTGTCAAGTTTATAGCTTTTTAGAAGGGTTTTTATTTTGCTGACTATTGTTTTTGTAGGGTCTTTTTTAAGTTTTCCATATGTATCGTCAGTTAGAAGGTCCATGATTTTGTTGTTATAGTCTTCTTTATTCATTATTACTGTTGTTCTGCCTTCGTCTGCTGGTGATATTATGGTACAAGGCTATATATTGTGGATTCCAAATTACAGATGATTTCTTCTTTCGGGATTTTGGAGGGAGCTACTGCAAAATTATGTCCTTTAGATAAGGCTGAAATCATTTCACTGCTGAGAGGATGGTTAGAGATGTTCCTTACTGTGTTATTTAATGGTGCGGGCCTTACTGGAAGTAATTTGTCAAATTTTGTTTTTTGTTTTTGAGTAGAAAGATCTTTAATCCGTTGAAATTGGTCAAATGGTATGCGGTCCAATGTAGACCAAATGTCAAGTCTGAGAGTGTTTGATAGGAAAAGGTGAAGTTTTAATAGTTATTGGAAGGTAGTGTTCAAAGGTAGTTTGTTTTATGTAGAATCGATTTGGATGTAGATGTTCCCAAATTGGTTTTTCAACTGTAAGAATTTCAGGACGATATTATTGTCCCTACACCGTTTTAAGAAAGCTAAATATGTTAATAGCTTAGCTTGAGAAGACCTGAGCTTACTAAAAGTATTAGTTTCAGTAAGAAAACTCTCCCCGTAAGGTTCTTTAATAACAGATTTAGTGCTTTCACGATGATTCATTTTGATAAATTTAAATTTAAAATTTAAAACTTTTTCCATTCATGTTTAAAGGGAACAAATCGTGAATTGTGGAATTTGGTAGCCATCCCATACAAAGATGAATTCACCCTCATGAAAACATTTATTTTAAAATTTATGAACGATTATACTGGCTTCAAAATTGGAACCGATCTACAATATGGATTTTATTATCCGGGTAAATTATCAAAATCCGCGTATGCGATTAAAATGATAAGCAATACAAAATACCTAATTTTCCCCCCGTCGGGAAACGAAATTGTTTCAAGATTGTCCAGGCATTTTTCAGAAGAAATCAGGACCGCTTTTCTGATATGGGATATTGAAACCTTTGACAAATTCATTGATCTTTTAGAAAATTTTGATCAAGCTGGATCAATAAATAGTTTAGGAGGCTATGATCCACAAAAAAGCGCGTTTACGAACAAGATGATTATTGCACATCGATACAAGTATAATGATCAATTTGGAAGATATGATAACCCTTGTTATCAAAATAAAGGTAATCTTGGTCGGGGGTATAATTATTATTCATCTCAAAATTATGCAAATAAGGGAGACTTGGGCCCGTATGACGCGAATGAAAAATCGAATGTTTAAAATCCAAACCAACCACATCTTAATTTTGAAAACTCATCGGGTCGCGGATTCCCTCACCAGCATTATAACTATGGAAACAGGTCTTTTGATAATTAAGAATCTCCAGGTCGTAATCATTAGCAAAATAGCTATCAAAACAATCAAGAATATCGTGATACAAATAATAAAATTCCCCAGCAAAATTATTCAAATGGACGCGTGGAAGACAACATTTATAAACGAAACCCCAACTTTTGAAATTACGGGAATCCACCCATAGAGTCAAAGGGACAATTTAAAAATAAAAATGGCGGCACTAACAACCAAATTAGTCCTTTGCAAAGTAATGATAAGAAACAGACTAGAAACATAGAAGTCGATGAAAATTCCGATAAAAGAGAAGAACTTTACTTTGACAAGAGAAACGCCCAAGCCTCGGATTGGTAGAAAATATAAATAAAACAGAGGCAAATCCGGGGCCTCATAATTTAAAAGGGCCTCTATCACTAGAAATTAGAGGTGATCTTTTAGAATATGAGAACAATATTATCAATAAAGAGTTAGATAAATGCCCTATAACGATTTTAAATTTTCAAAAAATTGAAACTAAAGCTAAGGTCGACCCGGGGAGTAAAGTAACTTGCATTTCCGAGGCCTTCTACGAAAGTAACTACGAAAATTTCAAGCGATGTGAACTCTTACCAATTGTAGGAACAAAAATTGTGGGTGCTACCGGAGGTAGGCCAGTAAAGTTAAAACACCAGGAATACGCGACATTCAAAATGGGCGACTGTGATTGATCTCACGTTTTTCGGTTGTGACAAGGCTAAATAAGGAGTGTATAATTGGCGTTGATTTGTTAAAAAGGCTTAAAAGTAAAATAAATCTGGAAGATAACACAATCGAAATTAGGGATGAATACAAATCCGTAATTTTGAACTTGGAAAACCTTCAAAAAGAAAAATATATTAAATTTCTAGGAAAATATTTGGATCCCGAAGAAACTTTTTCAAATATCCTAGAACAAATCGATACGATTGAAACGTACGACTATCCTCAGGACGAATATACTCTAACTGATTTTCAATTGCAAGAGAAAGTCGCTCAATGCACTTTATCAGGCGCGATGTTTTTACGCGACAGAGTTGCACAAGAAATTGAAAAATTAACTGAAGTAGGCATTATTCAAAGGTCAAACAGTGCGTACATAAACCTTTTAGTGGTGGTGTCAAAAAAGAATCGTTTCATAAGACTTTGTCTGGATGCCAGAAAGTTAAACGAAATAATGGCCAACGATTATGAATGAGCAGAACCTACAAAGGTTTTGTTTCAACGATGTTCAGGTACTAAAGTCATGTCGTGTCTAGATTTAATAAGCAGTTTTTGGCAAGTACCATTACATTTTGATTCGATGAAATATACGGCTTTTCTTTACGAAGGTAAATGTTATGAATTTTGCGTTACCCCTATCGGATTGGAAAAAAAGGACGGCTGCATTAGTTCGATTCCACAGAATATTACCTGACATCTAGAACACTTGGAGTTACTTTTTCAGCGATTACAAGAACATAATGTGACTATGAATTCTAATAAATCACACTTGTTTCGCCACGGAGTTAAATTTTTAGGCCACGATATACGCATTTAGCAAATTCGCATGGGATGCAATTTACCTCTGAAATATGGACAAATAAATTAAGGGGAGAAGGTATTCAACCAGTATTTTCTTCAATTTGACATCCCCAAAGCAACATCGTGGCAAGAATTCACAGAGAGCTCTCACGATTCTTTTGAACGCTGTTTAAAGATAATCATAGTTCATGGTGAAAATAGATGCGCATTATAGAATCCTGCATGAATGAAACCCATCACGATACAACCGAATTCACGCTTTTGGAAATCCATTTAAATAAAAAGCCCGAAAGAACATGGGAAAACTGGTTACAATTTCTACCAAGACCCCCAGATACGGCATATAAAAGAAAAATCAAAATGGCCCACGGTAATATATTGAGAGAGGGTAAGAAAAGAGCATAATGATTCAACAGAACCTAAAAATTAAAAAAATTTAAATAAGGCGACAAGGTACTTCTTAAATTATTACACAGATCGGACAAAGATGATAAAATCCTAGCAAAATTATTACAAATCTACGATGGCCCATATGAATGGCAGAAACAAGTACAATCGAGAACATTTATCTTATGGGATTCTAGGGAAATATAAGAAAAGGGCATGTATCAGACGCAACATTTGAAAAGAGACATAGAGAGAAAAGAAGATGTTGAATACTAACCCTGAAAAGGAACCGTTATGCATGAAGAAAGCAAGCGGCAAGTACAAACAATAGATAATTCCCCAAAATAAATTACTAATATATGGAAGATGTACGAAAGTTGACACTATTTAGAAATATTATAATACCTTTCGAATATTGAATGAGCCGTGAATCACAACTCTTAAGCGATAGGTTGTCATTCGGTTTAAAATAAGACACAGAATTGAAAAATTATACCAAAATTGAAAGTACTTTTTTTATTATGAAGTGCAAAGTGTAGAAAAGCAAGTTGAAAACGAAGTGGATTTTTATCCTAACCTCTTTAAGAAATAAGATATAAATAAGCAAATTTGAGTTATACGGAAAGACACTTCAAAAATTAAATAATATATATATAAACACAGGAAGTCAAAGCATGAGTAGTTTACTGATATTACTAACTTAGAACGAACTTCGATTATTATTGAAAATATGTTAAATAATAGGAAAAAAGGATAATTCCATACGCTCCTGACTCAACGGTGAAGTTTGAAGGCAAATATGAACTCGCGCACAAAGGTAACTTCGCAAATTTTGAACGATCGATAATTCCACGCATTCAGCGCATGGTAATAGGAAATGGTGTGAATAACGTGGTGCCGCGCGGGTCCCGAAGCCAGTCGAAAAGCTTGGAGAGTTCTTTTCTGCTTGAAATCTCAGAGGGTGAGCTGCGTTTGAAGCTCTCTCTAAATTCAGAGAACTTCAAGCTAGAAGTTATCTTCAGAAACCGCGTTGACCACTAAATAAGGAAAAGCTATATTCATTTTAAGAAACTTTTTGGTGCTTGATATATTTGAAATGGATTTTTCTTTTAATTCAGTGCAATCGAACAATAAGTAATATGAGCAATTTGATGAGAATTGACAGTTGGTATCGTGACAGCTTTGCACTTCTCTTATGAAGACCTTGCAATGTGAGACCGAATGTTTTAAATTCAGAATGGAGGGAATAATTATCTCTAGTCAATTTCTGCAAAAAAATTCTTGTAAATAGAATCTGAGTCAGAAGAAAATTTATCTCGTGACAGCTTTGCACTTTATCCTAATCAATGGAGACCTCGCTGTGCGAATAAATTTTGAACTAATTTTTAAAATTTGGTTTAATTGGAGCAATGATCCACGTTACAGCTTTGCACTCTACTTTGTAAAGACCTCGCTGTGCGGAACCTGTGTCTTTTTCTCATAGGATTCCGTATCCTTAAAAGTAAGTTTGTGTTCTCGATTGGTCAAGAGGAACCCATTCTGAATCTTAGGGTTTCATTATTATTATATTATAATAATAGAATTGCAAGGGCTATTTTCAATATCCTTCCAGAATTTGAACCGACGTCAATAATCGGCCACGATCTGCTGATCAGGACACATTAAATAGCAAACTGAACTACTTTTCAATAATTAATTGCATTATTGAAACCGGTCTATATGCGACATACCTATTGATTAAAATTAAGACGATAAATTATAAGAAATCCGTAGAATTATATAAGAGCATGAGGATCTAATTGCTAAAAGGTCAACAAGACAAAAGAGAAATGTTACAAGGGAGGGGACGTATGTAGCGTTAATGACTGGAATGGGATCAGAGAATACTTCTTGAGTGTTTGAACCAGTGGGTGGTACCATCGGTTCCAGGTCAGGCTCTGCCGGTGATGGCGTCTCAGGATCAGTATAAAGAGATAGAGCGTCGGGCAATTAATTATTTTTTCTGGGGTAGTTTTCGATATCAAAAGTGTATCGACTGAGGAAAACGTGCCATCGTGTCAATTTATCACGTGTCTCCTTTTGAGGGTGAAGCCAGATCAATTTCTTGCTATAGGTGCGTAGTACAAATCGACGATCTTCCAAGTATGGCCTGTAATGGGTGATCGCCCAGATGATGGAAAGTCATTCTTGCACGTTGCAGTGGTAAGTTGCTTCGGTCGGGAAAAATTTGGCGCTGGCGTAAGTAATCATGCGGCGGTTTCCTGCCGACCCTGGCTGCATTAGCATGGTACCCATCCCCCGGGAGCTGGCATCTGTTTGTAGGATGAACGGTAGGGATGGATCGGGTCGGCTGAGAGGTTGGCGGCAGCGGAAAGCTTCCCTTACGTCCTCAAGAGCTTTCTGAGCTTCTGCATTCCGTCGATAGGGACGTTTAGGCGTCAGTAAGTCCGTCAAGGCTGCTATGGTTTCAGAGTAATGTGGAATGTACTCATGTAGCCAGTTCATGGTTACGAGTAAGGATCACAGCCCTTTCTTGGTGCGAGCTGGCACTGCCGAGAGGATTGCTTGAAGATGCTTAGGCTGCGGAAGGTTTTATTCTGAAGAAACGACATGTCCGAAGTAAGGTAGGCTGCGTTGCCCGAACTTGCAATTTTGAGGCGAGGAAGTGACTCCATAGATTTTGAGCCTCTCGAAAACCAATGCCAGATGTCGAAGGTTCTGCTCCCAGTCCTTTGAGTAGATGATAATGTCATCTAGATAAGCGATGGTGAAGTGACCCCAGTGATAGGCGAGCACGTGGCGTATCAGAGTTTGGAAGGTGCCGGGTGCGCTTTTTAAACTGAAAGGCATTACTCTGAATTGATACTGGCCGCCGCTGGGCGTGGTGAAGGCGGTATATTTACGCGATTCCGGGGCCAAAGGAATTTGCCATTATCCACTTTTCAAGTCCAGTGTAGAAAATATCTTGGCACCCCCAAGGTCCTTCAGAATTTCGTGATCCGAAAGGAAACTTTTTAGTGCTATGGCATTTCCGAATTATGAAAGCGTTTTCATACATGAATACACCAATATACGTACATGAATATTCAAATATGCATACATAAATATACAAACATACATACATACATGTATTTTACATGTATACGTAGTAGTTAAAGTGATTCTAGTAGCTATAAACACTTTTGATTTTTTGTATGTCCCGACAAATACATTCTATTTACCAAACGTAGACATTTGACACCACAACAACAAAATAGCATACAAACAGAGAGAAGTTAACTTAAAAAAATCGTAACACAGTCGCGTTTGATATCAAATTAATAATTAATCGCACATGTCTTGCATTCCTCGCAAAAACCGAGGCCAAAGAAAACGAGATGGAACCGAGGAATGAACGAGGCGTAAGCAAGCCAGATTCGGTATTCCTGGCCTCGGGCGGCATCTCGACGTCATATATATAATGGCCATTAAATACCAACGAACTTGAAAAGCAGCTCTTAAGGTCGGCTTCTACGGCTTTCACTGAAAACATACTAGTATCAAGAATGCCCCTCTTCTTCCCCTTTGTGCATAATATAATGCTAAGCTTACAACAAACAAGTGACTTTTTAGCAATCCAATATGAGTTATTTGCAAATCAGATTTTGATTTTAAATACAGTTCTTTGACATCATAATATTTTTTGAACCCAAATGGTACGAAAATTATTTAGAACTGAATGGCATACGTTAATAATAATCGGACTCATATTGTTTTGAACTTAAACGGATTTAAAAGAATTCCATCAAGTTTATCAAAACTCCAGGTGATTTTTAAAGAATTCAGAATAAATTCCAAAGATCGAGACAAAACAATGAATTGTGTTAAATTCAAACACAGTGAGCCTCAACCATTCTTAAACTGACATTTTCCTGGCACAACTTTTCTTTGAAGAAACATAAATCCTCTATTTCCTTTCGCAGAGTTAAGTTCGCAGTCAAGCAGAGATTGCCTTGACACTCCCCGCCCGGTTCGCTGTCGCTCTTCTCCTCCTCGTCGTATACGTCAGACTCCTGAGGAGCATCCTCATCGTGCCAGGGACAGGTCACCTCCTGGTAGTCCTCCTTCTCCTAAAGTACTTGGATACGCACTTGGACAACTTGGCTACATTCGGCTTATTCCCCGCACAAATCAGAATCTACGATTCGAATTTCGAAGATACGTTTTTCCTGTTGGCTATCCAATTAGATTGCTAACAAAAAGACCTAACTATACTCCCGTGCCAGCCCAAGAACATATTGTTTTAGCATTATCAAATGGTGACATTTTTGCAATATTAGAGCATAGCGGGGTTCTTCGTGGAATATATGCGACAAATAATGCTCGTACGAGACTAAAAATGAATATGATAAGCGGCGAAGTTGATAATTTGAACCCAGATGAAAGGCGATTTTGTCCAGTAGGCGAAAATCACCCAATCTTCCCCCACAGTTTTATTAAAAGTTCAGCAAATGATGATTCACTACAGTCCCAATGGAATTCTCATAGCCAACGCAACCCTATTTCTTCTTATTCTGACAGACAACATTCACCCGCCCGAGATTCTCCTCACGAGCCTCCATATCATGCCCAAGCCAGGTCGCCCCCTGGTTGGCCGCCTTCACCTACAGTTCTTGGATATACACTTGCTCAACTTGGATACATTCGGCTTATTCCCCTGACAAATCAGAATATACGATTTGAATTTCAAAGATACGTTTTTCCTGCTGGTTATCCAATCAGATTACGAACAAAAGAAAGTACCTTTTTTCCCATGCCAAGCCAAGAACATATTGTTTTATCAGTACCCAATGGCGACATTTTTGCAATATTAGAGCATACTGGGGTTCTTCGTGGAATATATTCGACAAATAGTTCTCATAAGAGAATAAAAATGAATATGATAAGCGGCGAACTTGATAATTTGACCCCAGATGAAAGGCGATATTGTCCAGTAGGCGAAGGTCACCCAATCTTCCCCCACAGTTTTATTAAATCTGTAGCAAATTACGATTCACTACAGTTTCAATGGAATCCTAATAGCGAACGCAACCCTACTTCTTCTTATTCTGACAGACAACATTCACCTGCCCGAGACTCTCCTCACGAGCCTCCTCATCATGCCCAAGCCAGGTCGCCTCCTGGTTGGCCGCCTTCACCTATAGTTCTTGGATATACACTTGATCAACTTGGATACATTCGGCTTATTCCCCGGACAAATCAGAATCTACTATTTGAGTTTCGAAGATACGTTTTTCCTGCTGGTTATCCTATTAGATTGCGAACAAAAGAAAGTACCTTTTTTCCCATACCAAGCCAAGAACATATTGTATTGTCAGCATCTAATGGTGATATTTTCGCGATATTAGAGCATAACGGGATTCTTCGTGGAATATACACAACACACAGAGCTAAATCAAGAATTAAAGTTAATACGATAAGCGGCAAAGTTGATAACTTGACCCCAGATGAAATGCGCTATTTTCCAGTAGGCGAAGGTCACCCAATCTTCCCCAACAATTTTAGTAAAACTTCAGCAAATAAAGATTCACTACAGTCCGAATGGAGTACTAATGGCGAACGTAACTCTGGTCCTTCTTCTTCTGACAGACGATATTCACCTGACCGTACCTCTCGTCAGAAGCCTGCTCTTCTTGCCAGGCCCAGGTCCTCTCCAGGAAGGCCTCTTTCTGTTCAAGTACTTCGATGTGAAATAGAGCAACTTGGCTATGTTCGGCTTATTCCTTGCTCAAACCAGAACCAGAGATTTGAATTTCGAAGATACATTTTTCATGCCCATAAACTAATTCAAATGCGAATAGATCATACGAACTATGGGCTTAAGCCAAACCAAGAATATATTGTATTATCAACATCCAGTGGTGACGTTTTTGCAATATTGGATTATAGTGGGACTCTTCATGGAATATATAGGGCAGATGCAAATAATTGTAGAATGAAAATAAATATAATAAGCGGCGCATTTTATAATTTGACTTCAGATGAAATAAGGTGTTGTCCAGTAGGAAAAAATCATCCCATCTTCCCAAACAGTTTTATTAAAGTTTTTGGTAATTACGATTCACTAGAGTCCGAATGGAATCTCAAAGGCAAACGGTATCCTGCTTCTTCTTCTGGTGCCAGACAAAATGCACCTGCCCGGACTTTGCCTCAGTAGCCTCTTCTTCATGCCAGGCCCAGTACTCCTCCGGGCAGGAATCGTTTTCAAATAAGAACCGGCAATTCGCCAAACCAAGAATATATTGCGTTATCAACATCCAACAGTAACGTTTATGCAATACTGAAGTATCCTGAAGCTGTATCAAAATTAAATAAAAAAATTCAACCATAAATCTAGTTATTTTCTTCGAATTTCCATTTTTGTCAACTTTCTGTTAATGCAAATAATGAAGTTTTACGTAAGAGATTATGATTTTTAATATCAAAAAAGTTTTGATAGAGCTCTAATTACTATAATGTACCGGCGGTTCAGGCTGTCAGATTAATTTAATTAATTTGTTTAATTTTGTGGGGTCGTTTTTACCACCTTTTAAATCAAAATGTTTTCTTTTTCGGCTGCCTTGTTGCCGTTGAATTTCAATTATAAAAAGTGTGTTCTTTTGAATATCTGACGCTCTGACTCTAGGTTTGATTGTAATTTATTCAAATTAAAAGAAAATGGAATAGAAAACAGATAGTAAAGTACAAAAGGATTCAAGAAAACACAAGCGACTTCATATTCGACTCACTCTAACTTATAGCTACTGCCAGACTTCATTCGCCAGGAGGAAGGAAGGAAAAAGCAAAGATTACATTTCTCGTTTTTGAGAAAGGATATAACTGGTCATGTTCACACCTTTCCCTGGATCGTTGCACTTGGCTGAAAACTGTACTGGGACCCATTCGCTGTTTCTATTCTGGGTGCAGTACGCTGATTCGCAGAATCGAAACATCCTTGACAATCTCTGCTGGTTTCAAATCTGATGCCTACACGTGTGTGCGTCGTTATGCCACTTAAATTCGCGCTCTGTCTTCAAACGACTAAATATCCTAAAGCTCCATACGTCCGTCTATAAATCCGTCTGTGTGAGTCAATTAAATTTTTCAAATTGGGTACGACGATGCCATCATTCGATACCGTCCCGGTTTGTCTGAATTTTGGTAGAAACGCATGTCCGTAGTGCAGTTTGGCAAGATTGCGATATCTGTGGCGACAAAGTCTTAAAGCAGCTGATGTCGATAGCATTTTTGTCGATAAACACGAATCTAAAAGTTTTATATTGATATTTCGAACTGCGGAAAGCAGGCACATTCTGAGAGATGAATACGATTTCAGGACAAGAAGGAACATTAACATGCAAGTTCCTCTTAAGCTCCAAGATCTGGCTGAAATAGATGCCTTCCTTCGTGGAGAAATCTCGCAAAAATTCGACATCTGGTCCATCAGTTTCTGAGTTTATGGTGCTGCGAGAGCTTTGGCTGAATGTGTAATTGACTACATAACATCTGGTAGACCGTTCAAGGAAAGGGTTCGAAAGTTCGTCCAAGAACTGAGGATCTTGAATCACACACTCAAGAAGTCAAAGCTGCTGACATTCAAGCTGCATATTGTTGACAAAATCGGGCTGTTATCTGACGCAAGGAGGATAATACAGAAGAGGGAGAGATGGATCAGAGAGAATCAAAAGTTTCTCGCTGACCCATCTCGCCTGTTCAGTGATCACCCTGTTTCTGTCAAAAATCCACCCAAGCCCAACGACGTAGAGACTTTTTGGAGAGAGGTATACAAGATCACAAAAACACTAAAGTTGAAAGAAGATACTGACAATATCATCCGTTACAAGGAATTCGGCGACATCATAAAATATTTGGAGGAATGTCCATGAATTACTGCCGAAGAGGTGAGAAAAGCACTTAGAGGAACGAGGAACTTTTCCGGTGCTGGACCAGATTGTATCAACAACTTCTGGTGGAACAGTTTACTCCTACACACCAACATTTGGCCCGCATATTCACCTCGTATTTAAAATCAGAAACGCCCATTCCGTAGTGGCTGGTGTTAGGACGCACTATACTGCTACCGAAAAAAGGCAAATTATCCAATCCAGAGAATTACAGGCCAATAACTTCTTTGAACACCTTGTGTAAGATCTTTACAGCTGTCCTAAAAAACAGGATTTTTCGGCGAATTGAGCCTGTGTGGCGTGAGATGTACAAACAATGTGGCTCGAAAAATGGTGCGGCAGGCTGTCGAGAGAACCTGCTAATTGACAGGTGTGTCTGCCAAGACTCTGCACCCCATCAGCGCGTCCTGTCAATGGCCTGCATTTACTACCGGAAAGCTTTCGATTCAACCTCTCATAGAATTATCATCTGAGATGCATAGACAGATTGATGCCTCTTTGGAAAACTAAATTTATTATCTCATCTGAAAATTATCTCGTGGAAACAAACAACGTCACCTTCCAGAGAGGCGTCTTTCAGGGCGATACCATGAGCCCTTCACTTTTTTGCATCACACTTCTGCCTCTATCTCTCGCACTACGTAATTCTTCTCAATACCTCTGTGGCGACACTAACCAGCGCGAGCATAAGGTCACTCATGTATTTTATATGGATGACCTGAAGCTCTATACCTCTGGTAAGGGCAAACTTCAAGCTGCCATAAATATCGTCGTGAAGTATACAGGAGAGGTTTTGGATGGACTTTGTATTGGATAAATGTGCCTCAACGTCGCATTCAGGACATAACATCAGTAAAGGAGTCTCTCCGAAGCAGATGCAAGCACCTCCTTTGAGAGATTTGGTCTTTTAATCGGTCAGCGTTGAACAAGATATCTGAGACTAACATGCTTGCCATCCCGGTTCTTTTCTACTCGTTTGGGGTGGTTCAATGGACGAAAAACGAACTGAAGGCCCTTGATGTCACCACACGTAAGGTCATGTATATGCATAAAAGCTTTCATATCAATTCGTCAGTTCCGCGATTATACATTTCACGTCATCAAGGCGGACGCGGACTTCTGAATCTCCAGTGTCTTTATAACCAAATTGTTCCAAGTACAGCTTATATCGTAGCATATGGCAGAGATCCTCTCCTAAGAATGGTTAGGAACCACGAGATGATTGACGCAGGAGCGTTACTTTACAAAACCGCGGAGCAAGCGACCGTGACCCTTGGCCTGAATTTTAAGATCAGAAATGAGGAAAGTGGATTACTCCATCTAGATGCTTCACTTCTGAAAGCCGAAGTGAAGAAAGCAGAAGTTCAAAATTTCCATCAAGAGCTGCTGGACGAGAAAACACACGGAAATTTTCACAGAAATTTAGAAAAACAGTCCTTGTCGATGGAGCAAACTTTTGCTTTCCTCAGATCATCAGGGCTTAATTCAGGTACAGAGGGTTTCGTTTCCGCATGCCAGGACGGTGTCATTTCTACCTTCGCATACCGTGACCGCATTTTATGTGAAGAAGTTGCCAGCGATAGGTGCAGAGTGTGTCATGCCCACGCTGAATACTTGGAACGCATACTGTGGGGGTGTCCCACCCACGCAGGAAGGACGTACATCTACAGACATAATGCGGCCCTAAGAGTGCTTTATTACCATCTTTGTCGGTTTTACGGTGTTGGCCGCGACCCTGCCCTGCGAACGCTCCAAGGGAGATAGAGTCAATTGTCCTAAACGAGAAGTGCCAAATTTGCTCAGAAACTACGATTTGCGGATAGCAGTCTCCATTGCACACTCGAGGCCTGAAATTGTTCTCCAAGACTTTGAGAAACGAACTATATTCGTGATCGAATTCTCAGCACCGTCCGAATACAAAATCACTGCCAAGGAGAAAGAAAAGGGGGAGAGGTATCAAGACCTTAAAAGGGAGCTGCAAAAGCTGTACCCAAAATATTCGGTACCAGTAATTGTCCTTGTGAAAGGTGCTCTCGGAGATGCGAAACTATCACTGGTTGGTAACCTTAAAGCCATGCTCACGTGCCAAAAATATGCCAAGGCACTTGCGAAATGGATGCAGAAACCTGTCATCCTTGGGTCGCTTCGTGTGCTCAAAACACACGAGGGTTTCGCCGGCCTGTCGTTGTGATTACATCGTGTCCTGTGACCACCCATCTCACTGTTGTGTTGGATGTCAGGAAATGTAATCAAGTTTCAAAGACTTTCATAGGATTGCAAAAGATTTGGATGGATTTAAAAGGATTTTTTCACAAGAAATGAGGGATATCATATTGGGCTTCAAGGATTTAAAGAGATTTTTAAATTTTTGGTTGCAATTCAGTATGTCTCGATCATGCCAAGCCCCAAGTGAGATGACCTTACTTATTTCTTTGATCAATCACAGCGGTGCGGGGTCTCGCCCCCCACCCCCCACAATGGACGTTGGAAAGGACTAAGGGTGCGAGCTACATTAATTTGCCAATTTTCGTTGAACTTGAATGTTTGTGAGTGAGAGATGCCACAATATGATCAATATGATTAAACAGAAATGTGACCTCCCGGGCTTTGGTATGACAATACGCCCATTCATTCGGAATTTACTTTCAAGTCTCATTAATCTGTCCTGAATTATTTTTTATTCTTTTAAATTCTTTGAAGTTCCCGTGCATTTTTTTAGCTCGTTTCAAACTTACTGAATTTAATGAGTTTTTGCATATTTTTAAATTGTTTTCAATTCACTTAATTCAATGCAGCTTGAATTTTTATGAGTTTTATCGAATTCTTATCGTTTCCCTTAAATGTTTTCTAAATTCAATTCAAGTTTACTTAAATCAATGGAATTTTTTTTTTTTTTGAAACGCATAGATCTTTTAAAAAATCAAATCTCTATTCATTTGGGGGTGGGGGGCGTTAAGATGGTCCGTTCTATTTTCATAATTAGAATCAAATTAGAATAAAATCTCAAAAAAAGTCGGAAAAACTCTTAACCCAACAGACCGCAGACTCCCCACTCCTCCAGCGAAAATTGAAAGCTAGTCGAAAATCAGTTGATGCCGCTGACAGAATTATCAACGGTCGATCGCGGGTCAGTCTTCCGTCCTGGAAGTGATAACCCTCATACCTCTCTACGGCTAAGTATGAGAGCTTTCCGACTTTGACGAGGACAAAGTCAACTCGTCGTCGGACACACTACGGTTTCATCCTCACACCCTGATGCCCCCTGCAAAGCAGTACCCTCCTAGTGGCTTCTTTACTCCAACAGATAGGGATACGAATTATTCCACACATCCCCTTTTAGGGCAGTCGTCATGGTTCACAGAATCTGTCGGAGTAAAAGGATTTCGTCACTCGTACAAGCAGGAAGATCATACTGAGAGAAAAGAACAAAAATTCTTGCATGATTTGATATCCAAACATACAATTATGCAATCCGAGAACGTGCGAATTGCTGGTTCGCTCGGTTGTTATCTGAACAATGCTATCAAGAGCATCAACTGATTTTTGACTAGCTTTCAATTTTCGCTGAACATTCAAACCAACCGGGACAAAATTAAGACAGGACTCACACAGACAGATTTATGGACAGACATATGACACTTTTGGATCTTCAGTCGACGGAAGACAGAGCGCGACTTTAAGTGACATAGCGACGCACAGACGTGTAGCCATTTAAATTTGAAACCAGCAGAGATCGCATTTCAC
The DNA here is from genome assembly GCA_932066315.1 of Andricus coriarius. Classification (NCBI taxonomy): domain Eukaryota; kingdom Metazoa; phylum Arthropoda; class Insecta; order Hymenoptera; family Cynipidae; genus Andricus; species Andricus coriarius. The sequence goes on from CAKNWT010332485.1 coordinate 28,431, forward strand.
CGTCAGGGATGACTAGATTCTGCGAATCGGCTTACTCAAACCAGAATAGAAAAACGAGAAATCTAATCCTTGCTCTTTCCTTCCTTCCCCCTGGCGAATTGAATGCGGAAGTAGCTTTAAGATAGAGTAAGTCGAATATGAAAGCACTTGTCCTTTCTTGAATCCTTTGGAATTTTACTATCTGTCTTATATTCTTTTCCTTTAACTCGAATACATTCCAATCGAAACTCAAGTCATTGCGTCAGTTGTTTAAGAGAAAACACTTTCCATAATTGAGATTCAACAGTAACAGGGTAGCGGAAAAAGGAAACATCTTAAATTAAAAGTTGGTAATCACGATCCCAAAAAATTGAACAAATTAATAAATTTAATTTGACAGTCTGAATCATGTGCATTGCGTTCTACTACCAAGAAGATTGGTTTATAGTCAGGTAAAACATAATTTCCAAATTCGAATCGTCGGTTCCGATTCGTACGAAGTTCAAGTTCAAGTTGTTCTAGTACATACCCAAGTCATGTTTGGTTAATTTTAATCACATTTTGGGTTATAAGTTATTACAATGACAAGAAATTGCGTATTCAAAAACGTTCCCTTATTTCAGAAGCCAAAAAAATGTGCCAAAAATGTGCTCCATCGCTGAAAACATTGCGATCTCGATCGATGTCTCCATCATTGAACATTTGAGGCATCTGCTTGGGAAACTCTACTTGCTTGGCTATCGCAGCATGCGTTAGCATTTGATGTGTAGATATTTTGAAAGGATCAAGTTTCAAAAAGTTCTTCAGGATTCTTTTCAATATTTCTCGGCTTCAATCTAGTGCTTGCGCTGATCTACGCGTCTAGGATTTAGGGTTATTCTGAAAATATTCCTTAACCTGTATAATCTTTTTACATTCTGATCCTAATGAGAAGATATTGGTTTCATGTAAAATTTTATTTTGTGGGTTTTCATCATTTCTCCACGTTTTAAAACCCCTTTATTGAATATATAATAAATATATAACAATAAAAGGAAAACAATTGACTCAAACTAAAGTAATTGAAGTTCAAGAATTGATGTCCGACGCCATGCCCAGAATATGCAGCGCCATCATAAGGGAGACAAAAACAAGTGCACTTGCGTCCAAATTGAAACTTGATTTATGTTATTTTTATTTATGTGTTTATTTAGAATTTATTAAAAAATGTATTTTCTATTTATTTTATTTATATTTTTTTCTTATTTAATTTTATCATTGATTCAAAATACAATTTATCAGTCAATTCCTAACCTCTGAAAATAATTCCGAGTGAAATTTTTGATTTTCTTATATATATACGTATTAGTTTTGGAGAAATATCTTATGAATTTGAATTTAATGAATTGACTTAAATTTGATAAGTCAGTTTAAATTTTTATAAGTTTATCTTAAAACGATTTTGTTAATAATTTCATTATATGCTATAAAAATATAAAATTTTAATTTATTATCTCTGAAGTAAAACAAAACTTCTTGTTTTTTGTACGAAAAAAAGGTTTCAACATTTTTTTGTTTGCAGAGTTTTTAAATTTTATTTCGTTTCATTTTTTTTACATACCTGAAGGTTAGAAAAGTCCTCTCAATTTTTTTCAGATTTGAATCTATTATTTTCTGAGAGATAATTGCTATTTAATTTACCATTGTTTTCGGAAATAATTGTTGACACGTTTGAAAATAGGAGATTCATAAAATACCAGAAAAAAAAATTTTAATTTGCAGTATTGCCAATTTCGATTCCTTAGTCTTGGCGATTTTTTCTCTAATGCATTTTTGTCATTTAAAAGTTTTCATGTACCTCAAATAGTTCTCCTCCTATTGGTAAACGTGTTAAAAAAAATCTGCTCTCGATCATATATTTCTCTCGCGCTTCTCGCTCGATTATACGGTTCTCTCGCGCTTCGCGCTCGATAACGCATTAACCTCGCGCCACGCGCTCGTTTTTTGTATTTCCCCCACATTTGTGCACAGACATTTTAAAATGAAAGGTCAAACCGTCGACAACTGTAACTTTGTGATTACGAATTCTCTTTTGTTAAAGCTCCTTCCGCTTTGACGAACACATTCTTATCACGTATCTCGTGCTTCGCACTCGATTTTGTCATTTTGTCATTTTAAGAGTATGCGTTATTTTTCACGATCTTGTCTCCTGTGTGGTTTTTTCCAGAAATTGAATTTTGTATTTTCAATGTTATTTTTTACGAATAAAACAAAAACTACACATCCTATCAAAAAGTGATTGATAACAAATTTGTAGATGCTTTGATGACCGCAAAATGGAATTTATGATTTTTCACTATTTTTTTATGCAATCAGATTATGCGATCTTTAATTAATAAAATTAGTTTTTGATCAAGTATTGCAGCTACCTTTTCTAAAAGATTTTACTTTTGAATATGTTCACATACTGCGCGTAGTTTTCTTTAAAAAAATCAATTCTTTATGTTTAAACAGGATTTTCACTGAAGTGAAGTCTATAGTGGTTTTATTTCAAAAGTAAACTAAGGTACTAATCTTTTTAAATCATATATGTTAGATTAGGTTATTGTCATTTACTCACACTTATTACGTGTATACTTTTTTATAATTCAAGGTAAAAATCTTGAAAATTGTAGGATGCTATTATTTTTGATTAAAACATTTGATTTGATTCGGAGAGTACAAAATAAAGCACACGTATTTTATCATGTTATTATTTCTCCTTTATTTCATATTGACTTTTCTCTGTAGTTTCAAATGATTAAAGGAAATTTCCTTCTTCAAAATTTTGTTTTCGTTACATAGTTTATAACCTATCATAACCAATACCTTTGAGATAAAAATCCAATAATCACATCTCCGAAGGCCAATATTGAAACTAATAAGTGCGTCATCTCACATTTATGTGAGATAACGACTAGTTACGTATATATTTGTACTCTGATGACACAATAGAATATTCTTTAGTTGCATTTGTTTAACCACTTATTCACTGAAGCATTAGTCAGTTTTGCTACTACATTGTGAAAATGTGGATGTTCTATACTTTCTTTTTCACTTTGGCTGTCAGCTTCAATTCTATTGGTGAATATAATAATATAATATATCTATGGAGCGAACATAAAGTCGCCCTTTCTAGCTTATATTCATATAATGGCCATTTGTATATTTATGTCGTCAACAATTATCATGTCATAGTAGTGTTGCCGCCGAGCGAGAAATCCCGAGGAACGAGACGAGACGAGACATACCTGCTGTCTCTGTTATTTTGCCTCTCTGACGTGCTAATGCTAATTAGCGTACTGCAATTAATATTGAAAGTCGAAATCTGATTACATATTATACTTCTTTGTCCATTACTGATTAATTTCATATCAAACATAAGTATGTTCCGATTTATTCGAAGATTTAAATTCCCTCCATTAGTATTTTTCTTTGTTTTTATTAATCATTTGTTCTGCCAGCTACAGCAACAGAATATATGAAACAGAAAGGCTGAGAGATAGGTATGTTTTCAGGTTATGTGTAGTTTAAAAAATTGAACAAATATTAAAATATTTGAAATGTTTGTGAAATCTTTCAAATATTTGTAA
>CAKNWT010332488.1:3192-16234 GCA_932066315.1 Andricus coriarius
GAAAATATTTTAACGTCATCTCAGACTAGATGGAGCTATAAATTTAAAAATTTTGAAATTAAGTGTATGCAGAAAAAGGATCTACTCCTTTCACTCCGCTGGGATTCGAACACCAGGTCAACTCATTTCCGGTCAGCTCCTCTAGCCGAATATTAATAACCTCTTAATAAGCCAAATCTATTATTGATGTTTGGAAAAGAATATTTTTCTCTGTTTTACAATTTTTTACAATTATTCGTCCCTGACAATTCGGGACGAATAGTCAACCTGATGAAAAACATTTGCCTACTCATTCCGAATTTCAGGACGACGAGACACTTCGAATTTATTACATAAGGAGATTAACTGTTTGGTAATTGTGTTTCGTATAATAGTTAACAAAAATTAATTAATGATTAAAAACATCACGTGATACGGTTAAAGAACCCTCCCACGCTTCCATGTGATTGTCCATGATATTTTTGCTGACCCCCCTACCCCCTTTAAGGGTTACGTGATTTATGGACAATCCCCTATATGTTCCCTGAATCGTTTATTTTGGATTAGTTGTGCCGCCAACGCAACGCGTCGACGAATTCCACTTTATCTTTGCAATATCTTTACTGTCTGTGTAATCTTACTTGGGATTTAACGATACCAGTGTAGTACAGAGCAGAGTATTACCATTGAGAATTGCGTGACTGCGGTGGCAACGCATATCTCTTTCATTCTATTCAGCAACTTCCTACCAGTTATACTGTACTTACATAATACAGCAAAAGCTTTAGAACAATAACGAGCTTCATTCTAGGCTAAAGGTCGTTTTATGAGATTCTCCACAACCCTTTTTATTTTACATGTACTATAAACCCTCTTTTAATTAGAAAGTTATTTTTATTTTGAACAGTTAATTGTAATTCATTAAATTATTGATTGAATGCTATTTTTCTTTAAACTTTGAGCGCCAGTAGAATTAAATTTTCAAAAGCTAGCAAAAAACATTAATTATTTAATCCTATTATACTGCTTGAATTTAATTTGCATGCTTGCCTAATTCAAAATGGTGTATGGAGAGGGGCGAGATCAGGGGTTGACTTCATAATTGAATAATAAAATAATAATAATAATAAATAATTAAATTAGCACATTGTTAAATATCACATGTATTGAAAATCTTAAAGAAAAACGAATTTCAGTTTTGACTAAATTAACCAGTATGAGCCCATTGTTTGCAGAGTCGGAGGTCAGAGGTAACTAATACACTAATTATAACGCTTGTTGAATATCATGAAGGTCATTGTAGAAAAATAAAATGCTGATCACTTGCAAAAGAAGTTGATTATTTACTTTACAAAAATATGAAGTTAGTAATCGGCCTCTTGAATCTACAGCTAATCAGATATCATGGAAATTAAGAAAGCAAAAGAACGATTGTGATCAGTGATTGTTATTTGTATTCCATGATTGACCATGGTCTGACGATTACTTTTATTCTTGACAGTTAAGAGATTTTTAACCTCAAAATCAGGTAATTCTTTTGATTGGATATTATAAATTTAAGCGATTCTATTTGGACTTATTAATTGTCCGCGAATAATCAGCTCCAACCAATCAATCCCAGCTGTTGACAGGCTGCTGTCAATATTGACATTAATGATTTTGATTCATATTAATTGATTTTTCTGTACGGTATTAGAATTTTTTTCCATCCTCTGCTAAGGGAAATTGAAAAATTATTGCAGTAATCAAGTTCTTTGGACCCAGTGATTTCTTGCTTTAACTTAATAATCAAGAGGATGACATTCTAAGATCCGCAAGAAACCACCCTCGCAGTGAAACCGATCTAAATTTACTTTTGGGGGTATTATAAATTTTTGATCATTTTCTACTCAGGGACTCAATGATTTTTTATCAACTTAGTAACCAAAGGGATGATGTTTTAAAATATTCAGAAAACTACACTCAACGTCAAACCGATTTGAAATTACTTGGAGAAGTGCTAGAAATTTATATCTATTCCCTACTTAGTAGCGAAATTGAAAATTTCAACAACAAATATTATAGTTGATATTTCAATAAAAATGTTGTTAATTTGAATGAAGAAAACAGTTGCATTCATCCAAAAAGACAAATTTTCAAGAAAATAGTTCAATCGTAAACCAAAACAAATTAATTTTCAATGAAAAACATTAATTTTCAAGAAAATAGTTATACTGTCAACCAGCCGGATTAAATGTTAAACTAGATAAATCGTCAACAACAAAAAATTGATATTTCAAGACAATAGTTGGAGTAAAAAAAAAGAAAACATTTTTGAGTCGAGCAAAAAAAATGTCAACCAAGTTATAATTTGAGGAGGATAATAGTTTTCAATCAAAAACAATATTTGCGAAAAACTGTTTATTTTCTAAGTTTAAACGATATTTAGGACTTGTGGAAGTTTGAAATAAGTTTTAAAATATTTTATAAACATTCAAAAATCTCTCAATGTTTTACAATATTCTTAATCTGTACAACTCTCTGTACAAATCTTATAAAAACTCTTTGAACTTTGCAATATTCTTGGAATAATTCAAAGTTTTTCTACAAGTTTTCGAAGATCCTGCAACATTCAAAATATTGTCTTGAAATCTGCTAAATATTTTGGCGTATTTTGAAATCTACAGAACTTTAAATGAATCCTTAAAAATAAAATCTTATTTATTTAAAATTTTCTCGGAAATCTTATTGTCAGTGCTGGTAATGTTATGGTTACTGGTACCGAAAATGCATACATGCACTTTGACACTTCTTTGAAAATATGAAAAAGCTTAAAAATTATTGTAGTGTAGCAAAATTTAAGGAACATAATTAATTCCCAATATTGAAGAAATATTTACATTTAAAATGTTTCCTTTTTATCAATAATCTTAAGAAACATTTAGGAATGTATTTTATTATAAAATAAAATTATTAAAAATTATTGTATGGCAGGGAAATTTTAAAAATATAATTATTTCCCCATATTAAAGAAACTTTCATAATCAAAATATTTTATTTTATTAATAATGTTAAGAAACAGTCAGAAATATATATTATTATAAAATAAAATTACTAATTTGGAAATTCTGATTTACTGAATTGATGGTGCTGAAAATGCTAGAACTTTATTAATAGATAAATACGTATAACCTCATTTAATATGGTCAAGAGGCCATCAATAGAATCTTCTTATCATTTATTAATCATGTGGTCAAAAATATATATACAGAATTACGTTGCCTTTATTATTAAAGAATCTTCCAAAATTAAAATTTTCTCTGTTATAAATAAATGTTTAAAATTAAACTTCCTCGTTTGATAATTGTGATTAAAAAATATCCAGAAAATGCAAAAGAACAAATTAAAAACAGCCACTAAAGTAATATTCATGCAGCACCGCAACCAGTCAAGTGTTCGACAACAATGTATGCGAGATCTTATGATTACAACTTTTTAGGTGAAGTAAACAATTAAATTGAGTAATTCGAAAACGAAATGTATACACTTAAACAATTTCAATTTTAGAGCACTCAAACTTGTACAATATAACTTAATTTTTTTTTATATTTGCAAATATTCTGAAAGTAGAAGAGTGTGACCTGATTAAAAATTCTTGAAAGCTGGAGACCACAATTGTCCCCTTTGCCTGGTTATATCTACGAGTGGAATTAATTTAATTAAAGCCGCAATCGTCCTCGACCCACTCATGCTCGTTTAATGATGTGTTTTAATCTGGAATATTTCTCTGGCAATCGGTGTCGGGTCATTTAACGCGTTTGCCCACAGGAATAAATCACTGGCGCCTTTAAAAGCGCCGCTATTTCTAACCACTACCTGCCAACCTCCTCTCGCATTTTCGCACTTTTGCATTTCCCCCTATCCTAATCGAGCATCTGGCATACCGCACACTTTTCTCTTTATAGGTCCTGTAACCCACACACCGACGCGGCCGTGGCGTCGCGTCGCGTGGTTACCGCGATAAGATAACACACCGGCAACGCCAGGATTCTAAGGAAATCATACGTTACCCGACGCTTGCTATTGTTGTAAAAAATTAATTGACTCGAGAAACTGTATCACTACTTCGAATGCAAGCGTATTTATCAAGATTCTTTTTATTTTCTACAACTTTACAAAAGTACTCTCTAAATCTAAATTATTAGATAACTACTAATTGGTAGTAGTTTTCTACTAATTCAATGTGTAAGAATAACCGACTAAATAAATTAGTAACTGTATCTATTGTAGTACGAGAATTTATATGATATAATATTTATTAACGACTTGCGTTAGAAAAACATAATTGATACAAAGTTTGGCAATTAAGGTATCAATAGGTTGCGTTATCGACCGATCTACTGCTACCGATCTATTACTGCCGATCTTCAGGAGGCTTGTCTTGACCACGATTCAACCAAGCCTCGGCCAGGCTCCAGCCTAGATACGTCGTAGCTTCGACGCAAACTTCGGTGCCTGTGTTTTAGCGGATGTTTAGGTAAAAGGTCGTCCTCGACCTTTTACCCCAGTGATTAAATCTAGAATGCAGAAAGGATAAACTTTATTTTGTCCCACATGCTAAGACTAAGGAAGGGTAATAGCTTTGCGTCAATTAGACATCCCTCCACAGGAGTGATCAGTTCCGCCGAAGGTATCCATTAACTCACAGTTAACACCGACGAAAAATCTTGATTAGGAAGTAAATAAATAGGAACATTGTATGAACTAATTTACGCTTCGTAAGGGTCATTCTGAGGTAACTCAGACACTCCCAAACTTAGCTTTACTGGTTGTTAACCCTGGTCCTGACCTCCGCCTAGTATTCCAACCAGTATGAGCTTGACCAATTCTCAACCTAGGAATACTAGACTTGGTCTAGTCTTGTCCTGACCTCCGCCTAGTACTCCACCCAGTTTAAGGTTGACAACTCCTTAACCTAGGAATACTAGACTTGGCCTAATCTTAGCCTCGCCAACGTCCGTTCGGTCACAATCCTGACCAAGAATTGCACTTCAGGATCGTCGACTCCGACTAACCCTTCCATTAATGGAACACAGCTCTCGAGATATCTGGGTTCATCCCATGCAGATACCACTGCATTTACTCACCAGCTCACTGCGTAGCGTCGAATGTGACCCATCTCTTCATGCCGTCTACCACTATATTACTGCGCTGGTTCGGCGATTTCTTTAAATCCCGAAGATCTTGGACTTCGTACCGGTCATTGGGCAGAACTGCTGTCACTTTGGAAGGCCCTTTCGCCTTGGCTACCAGCTTCCTACTCTCGCCAGTAGCAACGGGGTGGGCATCCACCATAACGATGTCTCCAATACAGTACGAGGGAGGTTTGAACCTGCGAATATCAAACCTCTTTTTTGTCGATCTTGCTCTTCATCCGTAGACGCCTTCGCCGCGGACCTCAAATCCTGCAAATCGACCTGATCCAACGTGTCTTGAATCGTCGCTAGTATTTTTGCATCGGCCGTACTGCGCGGTTTGCAGCCAAAGAGCAGTTGAGTTGGTGACCTACGCGTAGTCCTGTTGATCGAACAGTTGATCGCACTTCTGGCGCAAGTAGCTGCAAGCGAACTCAAGACTGTGCGATTCATTCGCTCACACTGACCATTTGCACATGGCGTTGCGACTGCGTTGAGCACATGCTTAATGCCGTATTCCACACAAAAGGCCTTGAAGGTGTGAGATGTGAAGGCCGTTCCTCTATCGCTAATTATCCGGGTGGGTACTCCGAATATTGCGATCAACTGACATAGTGCCTTCAACACTTGTTTAACCGACTTATCGCGGACACGCTCGAGAATACAGAATTTCGTAAAACCATGAACTATTGTAAGAATTTCTGTATTTTTGCGTATACTTCTAACACAAGGTCCAACATGATCGAGATGTAATGTATGGAATGGAATGGCTATCTTTTCAATTGGATGTAACAACCCGGGTTTGCGACCGGCTACGGATTTATAGTATAAGCAATTCAGGCATGCATTGACGTACTTGGAAATGAATTTTCTAATCCCTTTGAACCAATAGTACTCTCGCACTTTTTCTAACGTTCTTTCGAGGGCAAAATGTCCCTGTTCATCGTGACATAATCTTACCACATTAAAGCGTGACATTCGAGGAACCCTATTAAAGGAATTGGTAATGCTACTACTAAAGGAATTGGTAAATGTATTAGTAAAGTCGGAGCCAGAAGTTGATTGCAGCTCGCTTCAAAAAATCTCTGAATTATTTATTAAAAAGTAGCAGTTTTGTGATGCGAGTGCAGTTTAATAGTTAAATTTATGATAAAATCATTCTTATTTAATTAAATTTTAATAGACTGCATTAGACTCGTTATGTTATTACGAGTAAATCAAAAAAATATTTAAAAAAATAGGTTAATATTTTCAATCCCAGTTGATCTTTAAAGATTTATTTCCTTTCAATTATCTTCAAAGATCCCTTCCACGTTATTCATTTATGAATTCAGGCATACCACGCAAGTAATATTTGAGAACAATAGTTTCTGATATAGTAGTCGCACGAAGTCGAAACAAAGAACGAATATTTCTCAAATTTTAATAAGTATTGATGATATTGAAAATATGATTGGTCAAAGTTACCCTACGTTTGAAGACTAATATCTCGGTTTGTAACTATTATTTCACAATTAAAAAGTAAGGTTTCAATACAAAACGCTTTTTTCTAGTATATTGAGAAATTTAATTCCAAATTTTCACTGTTGAAACTATCCCAATGAAATGTTTGGATTAGACGAAAATTCAAGTAGAGTATTTTCAACATTTCAAACTTTATTTCGCCTTCTTGCGGCTGTATTTTATGTATAACCATTGTTAACAATTACAATTTATGTGGTATGCCTGAATTTTTAAATAAATAAAGTAAAAGGAATATTTATCAGATTTTAATGATTATTTATGATACTGAAAATATGCTTGGTCAAAGTTACTCTACTTTCGAAGTCTAATTTCTCGGCTTGTGACTATTATTTCACAATTAAAAAGTAATATTTCAATACAACACGCTTTTTTCTAGTATATTCAGAAATTTAATTATAAATTTGCACTGTATATCAAATACATTTCGAAACTAACCCAATAGAATATTTCGATTAGACGAAAATTCAAGTAAAGTATTTTTAACATTTTAAAGTTTGTTTCGACTTCTACATGCCTAGATTCGTATAAGAATAAGCTAGAGATTGCATTCATCAAATTTGAATAAATATTGATGATATTAAAAATATGCTTGATCAAAGTTGCCCTTCTTTTAAAGACATTTTGTCGGTTTGCAAATGATTCTTTTTTAAATGTAAAAATTATCCCTATAGTAGAAACCATTTTTGTCCTAGATTAAGAAATTTCTATCCAAATTTTTGCTATTGACATTCGATTGTCAAAATGGGAAACATGCGAATTCGTTGTAAGTCAGAGAAGTATTTTTGGCAAATTTTTCGGGAACTTTGACATTTCGTACATTTCTTTGGTAGCTAAAGAGAAAATTCAGAAATTAATCTGAGAAGGTTTTCTTGGAGAATACAATAGCGTGGGCATGCCTAAAGGTCTTCTTAATATTTGGCCGCCAGGATCGGTAGTTATTTGCCTTGAGTTTAGTTGATGCAAACACTTCGTTGGCACCTGTTTTTTCACATTTATTTAAGAGAAATTTTTAAATTAGATGCATGCATTTGTGGATCAAATATCAATCTATATCGAACATTTCGACAATTTGTGAAATAATCATTAAAAGCCGAGAAATTAGTCTTCAAAAGTAGGGTAACTTTGACCAAGCATATTTTTAATATAATAAATGTTTATAAAAAAATGATAAATGCTCGTTGTAGCTCATTATTTTCTGAATCCAGGCATACCACACAACTCATATTTTTCACTATACTTTCGAAGAAAATAGTGGCCGGCGATGACCTTACAAAAGCTCATGTCCCCAGCCCTCTTAAAGTCAGAAATATTCCAAATATTTCATACGTAAGAATAATTTTATCATGAATTCAATTATTGAACTGCACTCGCATCACAAAATTGCACATGTGGAGTCATTAAACCGCTTACTACCTTCATTTGTTCTCAAGATAAAGTATTTGTCAATAAATAATCAGTAAAAAGTAAATGAATATTTCAGAATTTTGAAAAATGTATTGCATTAAAGAATGTTGAAAAAATATATGTGATTTTTTTCAGATTTTTCCTAACGTCGACTAGATCCTGGGAATGGGGGAAGTCGACGCTTGAAGAAGGAGACTGAAAATCCCTGTTTTTTTATGTGTTGCCCTCTAACTATTGACAAATATCTTGTAGGATAAAAGTGATCATGTGGTTTAGTTAGAAAGACTGTTAGCTTTCAGATGCTTTCAGATTTTATTAAACAATTCAAAGATTTTCTTTGAACGAGTTGCAATCAAAAGAAGTGAGGGGCCTCGACTATGGTTACCATTTCAAACTTTAATTTTAAATACAATAAATTTAAAAGCTGATTTTAAAATGAATAGAATTTTCTTGAAATCAAATAATTATAAATTATTAAATACATAGAAAAGTGGAATTAATGGGAAACTTATACAAATGATACAGCAAATTACATATTACCATACTAACCGGCTACATGAAGTTATAGGTTACAGGTTATAGGTTATAGGTTACAGGTTATAGGTTATAGGTTATAGGTTATAGGTTATAGGTTATAGGTTATAGGTTATAGGTTATCGGTTATAGGTTATTTGTATATTATTTCAAATTTGTGCACAAGAAAAGGCACATAAATATTCCTTAGAATTAAGTCGAGTCTGATGATTCTGCAGTAAGTCTTTCAAAATTAAGAAAAAAAAATTCAATTAAATACAAGTAGATTATTTCTTCTTGTATTTTCTGGTAAAAACGTAAAAAAAATGAACAAGAAAGAATAAGTTTCTACAAATCGAACAATTTTATAATTTTTCCTTAATATTTTTTTTACTTTTTTGTGAAAATCTACAAGGTATTACAGAACACTAAAGGATTTTACATTATTTAATTTAGCTGTTTGACGTCATAAAAACACTTTTAATTTTACGTAAATTATTGTAGAAAATTACAAATCTTTATACAAAAATACAAGATTTCACCAAAGTTGAAATATTGGGAAGCTGTACTTAAAATGTTGTAAATATTGGTAGTTTATTGTAGAAATGTGCAAAAAACAAAAAATATACTTCAAGAAACTACAATTTTTTAAAAATATTACACTTTTACTACGAACTTTTGGTATTATAATAAATCACAGATCAAGCTGAATTTTCAGTTATGCCAAATTTTTTTTAATTAAAATTTGACCTATATATCGACATCTATCGAACGTAATTTTAAATCAGACATGATTTATTTTCCAAAATAATTTTATGTAAATTAATTTGAACAGAGAAATGCATTTAAATTTAAAAAAAACTTATTAAAAAGCGTGCATAAGCTTATTTTTCAAGATTTTAACTTTCACTGACAGTCATCACTGTTGCATTAGTAATGAAAGCGATGGTTATGGTTTCTTAAGAAGCTGGGAAAATTTTAATTACTTTTTTATTCAAAAAAATTAAAGTTAAGGGATTATTTGAAAAGATTGAAAGAAAAAACTAATATTGTTTGATAAATAACAATTGAAAAATTATTATTTTTGAAGACGTTCGAGGAAGTTTGGAAAAGATTTCAAAATAATTGAGAACTAAAGAAGATTTCAAAACATTCAAGAAAAATGTAGATTTTTAAAGATTTGGAACAAAAAATTTAGAAGCCTTTTAAGAATCTTGGAAAGTATCCGAAAAATAAATTTTTCTTATTAAAATTCCTAGAAAAACTAAAAATAATTTTTATTTTCGAAAGATTAATTTTAAAAGAATATTTAAAAAGATTTTCAAAATTCTCATTAGCTTTTAGTGACAAAAGTTTCAATTGTAAAGTGTTAAAAGCTTTCATTTCACACGCGTAAATCATTGATCTTTTGAATTAAAAAATTGTTAAGCTTTAATTTTGGACGTTTCGAATTCAAAGGTATTCCACTTTAAGTGTTTTAATATGCAGTTGAGTTTTTATAACTCTTAATGAAAAAAATGTGATCTTCAAGAGTTTAAGTCTTTTAATTTCAATGACTGTGTTTGATTCTTTCTCAATGGTTCAATTATTACTTGCAGTCAAAAAGTGATTTGTCTTATTAAAAGGGATTATTTTTAGATTTAATTTTTAAATTCCAGATATAAAACAACATCAAGTAATGAAAAGCCAATCAGTTATTCAACAACAATGATTGCCAGATTTTCAATACATATCGTTGCACCACTTTTTTTTTTTGATAGGCTAGTAAATTTAAGGAATCTAAAGAAATGCTTCCAGATCGATTTTGTGAACCACCTCGCAGTGCAATTAATTTTCTAATGTAATTTAATATGTTTCGAAATTTTGGTAATGGCGAATAATTTTCTGCATTATTCAGAAATGCAAATTTGTGTTTTTTCATTTCCTTTGGCTTGGTACTGTTTTCGAATGCATGACGCAATGCCTCGCGGGGAAGTGTTTGAAAAGGACCATTCAAACCTGGAAAAAGGAACCGGAATATCAAACGTGTAACCGTTTCCAGGAAAGTGATTACTCTGGTTGGGCTGACAATGGCCCCGCCATGGCCCATCTATACCCAAGTATTATCGATATTGTCAATATTTCCATTTCAACTCGAACGAAATTTTCTGGAACGTTATTAGAGTCGTTTAAAGCCGCATAACAATGGGGCAAACGTGCAGTGGTTCCATACAACTTCCAACGAGTCTGTTCTTCTGTCAGGTAAATTAATTGCCAGACCACAACTAACGTTGTCTAGGATCCCGGTATTTCTGTAACGATTTCAGGAATGCATACAACATTCGTAAAGGAATTCGTACGTTAAAAATGGAATCCCTTTGTACCCCTTTAGTGTTCACTGTTCCTCCACCGGACCGACATAAAACTACTTACCTACAGTCTTCAATAAGATATACGATACTGCTTTCCGTTTCTACTATATTGTTCCCTAAGAATCTTCAATAAAATTCCTCGGTGGATTTCACGTTATGCTCACTGGGAGTTTCATTCCTTTTTGGCGATTTGTTAAACATGAAGTTTTAGTTTAATAGCTTAAATTACAATCTCTATTGCGGTTCTCCGTATTTGTTCTTTTTTTCAACATTAACCAGTGCCCCCGGGCTTTTAAAATTAACATGGGGTTTTAAATGGGAAAAGATAGGTTTTTGGAAAAAATGGAAAAAAGAAGTACTTGTTATGAACTACTTGTGAGTTAAAGTAGGCACCTCTTAAGGAATGTTTAAGGGATAATTTCCAGCCAACAACTTTTGATTTTTATCCTTCCAATCCTCTTTTATTGTGTCCAGAAAATGCACCAAAAATGCAAAATAGCACTTTTCTATCAAATTCATGCTTTTTGGAATTTTTTCAACCTGAATTTTTTACATTCTTATCAGGGAAGGTATTAGATTTGGGTAAAATTTGACCCCTCCCCCACCCTTTTTTGTCAAATGTCCGCGTTTTGAGACCTTCTGAACCTGAAAAACAGGTTTTCGAGAATACGTCTGCCTATACGTATGTGTGTGTGGGTATACGTATTTGTTTAAATTTCTAGTCTGTCAGCATGCTAACTTTAGAAATAATTGACAGATTGGATTAGCCTTTGGTATACTTTTTTAGTATCCTTAAATGAAGGTCAACTTTCTTATCCAACCAGTTTGGATAAAAATTCAAAAAGGTAGAGCATTTTCAAAATTCTTGAGACTAATTTTTTTAAGATTTGAAAATTCTATGTACGGCTATTCGTAGTACTCAACGAGACAAACAATTGATCCTCATGATTTTATTCGATAAAAAAATGGCCAGAGTTATAGCATGCACAAAATTCAAAATAACAAACGAAAATGAAAATTTTACCCAAAAACAACGCACGATATGAAAAAAAGCAAAGCAAAGAAAAACGTTGCTTTTTAAACCAACTACAAGATTTTTATAACAACTTTTGGAATTTTGTTGAAAAATCGAAAATTCCAAATTTTGAGCCAAATAATGCGAGATACGGAGAAAATGTTGATGAGCAGAATTATTGTTCTTAAAAAGATATATAGATATTCCACTGACCATTTTTGGATTGGATAAATAATTTCGTTTTAATCGTGAAAAATACTATTAGAAACGAAAAATATTTATAATTATATCTTCAAATACGCTTTTAACTTCTTATTCTTACGAGACATGTGATGAGAATGTGTTCGTTAAAGCCAAAGGAGCTTTAGCAACAGAGAATTCACAATCAGTAAATTTTAGTTGTCGATGGTTTGACCATTAATTTTAAAAGTTCTTTTACGAAGGTGTCTGTCTGCAGTCTGTAGTCTGTAAGCTCTATAGATTTCGAAAGTCTGATCAGATTGGATTGAGCATTGGCACACGTTTTTTAAGCATAAAAAGATAGAATAAGTTGTTAACCTGCCATTTTTGATCAACGGTTCTGGTTTTATACCAGGAAAATGCTTTTTAAAAAATAAAAAATGCCATTTTCCAGGAAAACTATGCGAGATGGAAGTAAATGTTCAGAAGAAAAATTGTCTATCTTAAAAAGAAAAAAAAAATTTCTCCACACCATTTTTTTTTTATTATAAATAAATTTTTCATTTTAATCATGAGAAATGCTATTAAAAATTAAAAATTCCATTTTTTGGTAAAACTATGCAAGATACGGAAAAAATGAATTAACAATAATTGTTTATCCAAAAAGTAGTTTTTGTTTAGTCGTCAAAAATAGCATTGAAAATTTTAAAAATTAAATTTTTGGAAATTCAAACCAAGATTCGGAGGAAATGATTTAACAAATAGTGTTTACCCAAAAGAGATCTACAAATTTGTTATGGAACTTTTTTTGATAAGATGCGTAGTTTTGGCTTCAATCGTACAAAATAACATTGCAAAAATAAAAAATGCTGGAAAACAGCACATAATACGGAAAAATTGAA
>CAKNWT010332489.1:0-14744 GCA_932066315.1 Andricus coriarius
ATTTTGTTGAAACTTCGTTTTTTCTTTAACAGAAAATTAATTTTTTTAAAGCTGAAAATTTATTTATTTCAATTGAATATTTTAACATTGTAGTTAAAAATTCATCTCTTTAGTTCAACATAATACAAAATTTAAAATTGAATTATCCAATTTCAGGTTGAAAAATTACCATTTTTAGTTGAAAATTAAGCTATTCCAGTCAATGATTCATAATTTTAGTTGAAAATTTATAAGCTTGGTTGAAAATTAATTTTTTGATCCGAAAATTGAAACTGAAAAATTGAATTTTTTTGTTTGAAACTGATATTGAAAAAAAGTCAAATACTTCGTTTAAAATTCATGTATTTTGTTAAAAAACCGTCTTTTTTGGTAGAAAATTAATCTTTTGTATAAAAATTAATTTTCTTGTTTGGAAATTCATCTTTTTGGTTGAACATGCAAGTAATCCAGTTAAAAACATACAATTTTAGTTTTCATTTTTGAGTGAAAATTTATTTATTTGAATGACAATCTAACTATTTCATTTTTTGTTGAAAATTAAACTTTTTAAGTTTTACATTCAATTATTTGTTTGAGAATTCAAATTATTCATTAAAAATTCATGTATTTTCTAGCAAATTCATCCTTTTGTGTATAAATATTAATTTTTTTTTTTAATATAACTACTAATTTGTTATAAATCTAGTTTTTTGGTTGAAGGTTCATCTTTTTGGTTGACAATTGAACTATTTTGTTGAAAATTCTTTTCATGATTGGTTGAAAATTTATCTTTCTTTTAATAAAAATTTACCTGTTTTATTTTTTTTTAATTTATCTTTTCTGTAGTAATATTAATTATTTTCTGGAAAATACAACTATATTGTTAAAAAGTAATCCTTTACGGTCAAAATTTCCACTGCTTAGTGGAAATTTAAACTGCTTTATTAAACATTTATTTTTTTGGTTGAAAGTTCATCTTTTTGGTGGATAATTGAACTATTTTGTTCAAAATTATTTTCACTTTTGGTAGAAAATTTTTCATTTAACTACGAATATAACTATTCTTTTTTTTATAGAAAATTTATTACTTTAAATTTAAAATTCAACTATTTAGCAAAAAATTTTATGTTGAAAATTAAACTTCTCGTTAGAAAATTTACCTTTTGTTTGAAAATTCAACTCATCGGTTGAATACTGAACTATTTTGATAAAAATGAATTTTTTTGTGAGATTCATAGATTCAGTTGGAAATTTATCTTTTTGGTTAAAAATATAAATAATTTCTTTAAAATTCGTTTTTATTGATTGTTAAAAATTCATCTGTTTGACTTAAAATTTGTCTACTCCAGTTAAAGATTCATCAATTCCAGTTTTGTATTATATATCCATTAATCATTTTATTAAAAAATGTATCACTTTGGCTGGAAAGTTGTTTGTCTTTTTATATTGGAAATTTTTTTGTTGAAAATTGATTTTTTTAAGTGAAAATTAAACTATTTGGTTGATAGTTTATTTTTTTTAGTTGAAAATTCATCTCTTTTATTATTTTTTGGTAGAAAATTATTCTTTATGTCATGTATCGACTTAGCCACACGATTTTTCATTCTACATATTTTCCATTACATCACTTTTTTGTAATAATTTATAAAAAAGCATTGAAGTCGACAAAGAAATTTTTTAATTAATTAAAAAAAGACTTTAAAGATAAAGTTTCTACTTACCCCCACTCTACCCTACATATTTGGAAAAATTTCAGCTTAATGTTCCGAAATCTGTACATTTGAATTTTACTTGATGAAACTGAAATAATTAGAAACATTTGGTCTCATGCATACAGAATAAATGTATAATATTAATCCTGGCGCATAATATACCGCAGATAATGGCCATATTATTACGCTACTATAATTTAATGCAGCCGAAAATGGTAAATTGCATCCGGTCAAATAGAGTTCAAAATAGAGATTATTAATGCTTCAAAATGTGGCCATAAACAGGTTGTATTTATAAAAAGTTAATTTAATAAAAAATCGTAAAGTATTAAACAAATATTTTACACTTAGGTTTCGATTTTGGGGCCAAAAATAATTATAAACCTATTTTAGTTACAAACTGTCTGGTCGTCCTAGATTTTCGGGAAGAGTAGACATAGCCTTTTAAATATTAAAAATGCTTCAAATAATTGATACACTAAATTATAAATTAAGGAAGCTTTTGTTACTTGTTCCCTTAAAATGGAGATCTGACCTACATGATAATTTAAGACTCATTTATGTCTAATTCAGGCCCCTATTGTTAAAATTTAGGACTCCTTTTTTGTGTTAAATATGGTGTAATATATAATTATAAATTTTTTTCAACTTTTTAAACAATTATTGTTAAGCAGGTTCAATAAAAATGTATTTTAACCAATTACTTTTTTATCAGATTTTCAGGTTAATTTAAGGCTATCGAAATATCATCATTAAATCTCTCTTTAATTCCTTAAAAACAAGTTTATTAGTTATATTTTAAACTTAATAGTCGAATTTTAAATTAAAAAATTGGAATATTTAAACTAAAATAACGAATTTTCAACAAAATCGTTTCATTTTTCACCAAAAAAGATAACTGTGACAAAATAGATAAACTTACAACAAAATAATTAAATGTTTTTAACGGATTTTAAACCAAACAGTTAAATTTTCATCAAAAAAGGTCAGTATTTAACCAAAAATGGAACAGTTACATTTGCAGTAAAAAAAACAACTAATTTTCTGCAACAACAAAAAGGCTTATGATAATTCAGTTGAATTTAACAAAAAAAAACACCAATTTTTAATCAAATAGTGGAATTTTCAAGCAAATAGATGAATTTTTTACAAACAATATTAATTTTTAACTCAAGCAGATGAATTTTTAAACAAACTAGCTAAGTTTTCATGCTAAAAAGTGGAATTAAAGAAAAAGTTGACTTTTAAGCAGAAAAAGAAGAATTTTTACAATAAAATTAATTTTCAATCAAAAAAGATAAATTTTCAGCGTAATAGTTTATTTTTCTTCAGAAAAAGATCAATTTTTAACCAAAAATGGAATCTTGAATTCTCAGCTTACAATAATAATTTTTAGTTTAAAAACTGTTTTTTAATTTAATTAAATAAGTTTAAGTTTTTAAAAAAAAAATTTTTTTTATAAAACTAACTTTTAATTTTCAAAAAATAATTTTTAATTTAAAAAAAAAGTAATTTTTAGATGAAAAAATTAATTTTTAGCCAAAAAAATTAACTTTTACTTAAAAACATTAATTTTTAGTAGAAAAATGTAAAATTTTTAATTAATTTTTAGTTAAAAAACTTAATTTTTAGTTAAAAAAATTAAATTTCAGCCATAAAGCCCAATTTTTAAACAGTTGAATTCAACTAAAAAAGACAAATTTTTAACAAAATAATTCAATCCTCAACCAAAATGATGAATTTTCAGCAAGTAAGACTAATTTTCTACCCAAGTAGATTTTTTTTAGCAAATAGTTGATTTTTCAAACTCAAAGATCGAATGTTTTAAAAAAACAGTTGTTTCATTTTTCACCAAAAAGCTAAATTTCCAACCAAAAATGCAATCGTTAAATTTTTAGTAGAAAAAATTAATTTTTAGTTTAAAAATTAATTTTTATTAGAAAAAATTAATTTTTAGTTAAAAAAATTAATTTTTAGTTAAAAAAATTGAATTTCAACCATAAAGCCCAATTTTTAACCAGTTGAATTCAACTAAAAAAGACAAATTTTTAACAAAATAATTCAATCCTCAACCAAAATGATGAATTTTCGAGAAAAAAAAACTAATTTTCTACCCAATTGGATGAATTTTCAACCAAATAGTTAAGTTTTCAAGCTGAAAAGTCAAATGTTGAACAAATAATTGATCATTTTCAACCAAATAGTTTAAATTTTCAAATCATAAAAAAAAAATTTTACCAAAAATA
Source organism: Andricus coriarius (assembly GCA_932066315.1). Lineage (NCBI taxonomy): Eukaryota > Metazoa > Arthropoda > Insecta > Hymenoptera > Cynipidae > Andricus > Andricus coriarius. The sequence continues at coordinate 3,938 of CAKNWT010332489.1, forward strand.
TGAATTTTAACAAAAAAGTTCATTTTCAAGCAAATAATTTAATTTTATACAAAATTATTAAATTTTCAATTCACAAAGACGAATTTTCTGGAAAGCAACTGAATTTTCATGAAAAAAATTAATTTATGACCAAATAGTTGAATTTTAAACTAAAATTAAGAATTAAAAAAAATAAGTGATAGTTAGAAAAAAATATTTTGACTTTGAATAAATATAGTTGAATTTTACCAAGATTGTTGAATCCTCAAGCAAAACAGATTAATTTCCAACTAAGAATTTTCAACAAAACACATGAATTTTAAACCAGAAACGATCAATTTTCAATTTAAAATATCAATTTTCAAACAAAAATGAAATAGCTACATTTTCAGGGAAGAAAAATAATTCTCAGCAAAAAAAAATATTTGGCAAATTAGTTAAATTTTGAAATAAAGAGATGAATTTTCAACTAAAATGATGAATCTTTAAAAAAAATGAATGTTAAAGAAAAAACTTGAACGACCAAAAATGGAATTATTTAATTTTCAGTTTAAAAAAATTAAGTTTTAACCGAAAATTAAACGATTTGCCAACAGAATTGTTTAATCGTCAACAAAAGAGATAAGTCTTCAACCCAAAAATTGTAATATTTTGACAAAATAATTACATTTTTTACCAAATAGTAGAATTTTTAACCAAAAGAGATGAATTTGCAACCAAAAATATAATGGTAGACTTCTTAACGAAAAAAAAATTAACTTCTAACCAAGAATACTTAGATTTTCTAATTTAAGTCAGTTGTAATTTCAGAGAAAAAGAGGGTGGGGGAAGGGGGTGAGTTAAAAATCACTGAAAATTGGGTCATGTAATATGTTATTGTTGAATAAACAATTTTAACCTGAAGGATTTCTTTCTAAAGTATTTATAAATAATTATAGAATTGTTTTATAATTTTAATAATATAAATTTTATGTCATTTTTGATTATACTCATTTTTAAACTTCCTCGCCCTAAAGTTAGAGTACGCCATGTCCCTTAATTGTCAAACCAAGAAATTGAGGTTCAAATTTTAAGCATATTATACTCTATTAAAACGTCGTCAAATCTCAAAATAAGTTTATCAGTTAAAAAATAATGCGTGATCAAAAAATATATTAGAACAAATTTCAATATTATTACGAATTTATTTTAGATGATGTGGAAAATTAGTTTTAGACTTGGCGTAATATGACACCTATACGTAATATGATGCCCGTAATATGATTCTAATATAATATGATTCCAACTTTTAATCACCCTCACTATTTTAATGAATAATTGCAACATTAAGAGAATAAGTTTTAGATAAAAATTTATTTGGAAACAAATTTTAACACTTAATGAGCCTAAAAATATTAATGGTTCCAAATTTTTTTAATGTTGACATGGAGTAGTATAACTCTAGGGGACTTCAGATAACTTTAGTGCATCCTCAAGAAAAGAGGGATTGTTTGAGGAGAAGGACCATTTCGTCGCTTGTCTTTTAGGATGTAGTTTGTTGTTAGTGATTCACAAATTTTAATATTATTAGGAATTTATTTTAGCTCATGTGGAATGTTAGTTTTATACGTGGCGTAATATGACACCCATACGTAATATGATGCATACCTCGAAATAAATGAGTTATTCTCAAATTATTGACTTCCGAGTGATGGAAAAAGGACATGGCATCATATAATTCTAACTTTTAGTACATCCTCAACAAAAGAGGGATTGTTTGAAGAGAAAGACCATTTCATCGCTTGTCTTTCAGGAAGTAGTTTGTTGTTAGTAATTTACATTGAATTCGAAAGGACGTCACGTATTAGAACAAATTTTAATATTATCAAGTATTTATTTTAGCTGATGTGGAAAATTAGTTTCAGGTATGTGGTAATATGACACCCATACGTAATATGATGCAGACCTCGAATTAAATGAGTTATTCCCAAATGATTGACTTCCGAGTAATGGATGAAAGGCCATGGCATCATATAATTCTAACTTTTAATTTCCGTCACTATTTTAATGAATAGTTGCAACATTACGAGAATAAATTTCAGGGGAAAATGTATTTAGATACGAAGTTTAACACTTTCTGAGCCTGAAAATATTATTGATTTCAAATTTTCAAAAAGTGGACATGGTGTAGTATAATTCTAAGAGATTTGAGATAACCTTAGTGCATCCTTAAGAAAAGAGGGATTGTTTTAGGAGAAGGACCATTTCGTCGCTTGTCTTTTAGGATTTAGTCAGTTGTTAGTGATTCACATTGAATTCAAAAGGACGCCACGTATTAGAACAAATTTTAATATTATGAATAATTTTTTTTAGCTGATGTGGAAAATTAGTTTCAGGCGTTTCGTAATATGGCACCCATATGTAGTATGATGCAGACCTCGAATTAAATAACTTATTCCCAAATTATTGACTTTGGAGGAATGGATAAAAGGACATGGCATCCTCAAGAAAAGATGGATTGTTTCAAGAGAAGGACCATTTCGTCGTTTGTCTTTTAGGATGTAGCTTGTTGTTAGTGATTTACGTTGAATTCGAGAGGACGCCACGTATTAGAACAAATTTTAAAGTTGTATAATAATTTATTTTAGCTGATGTGGAAAATGAGTTTTGGGCGTAGCGTAATATGACACTTATACGTAATGTGATGCACACCCCGAATTAAATGAGTTATTCCCAAATCATTGACTTCCGAGTGATGGAAGAAAGGACATGGCATCATATAATTCTATCTTTTAATTTCCGTCACTATTTTAATAAATAATTGCAACATTAGGAGAATAAATTTCAGGGAAAAATTTATTTAGAAACAAAGTTTAACACTTGCTGAGCCTTAAAATATTATTGATTCCAAATTTTCAGAAACATGGAGTAGTATAATTCTAAAAGACTTGAGAGGGATTGCTTCAGGAGAAGGAGCATTTCGTCGCTTGTCTTTTAGGATGTAGCTTGTTGTTAGTTATTCACATTGAATTCGAAAGGACGCCACGTTTTAGAACAAATTTTAATATTATCAAGAATTTATTTTACCTGATGTGGAAAATTAGTTTCAGGCCTGTCGTAATATGACACCCATACGTAATATGATGCAGACCTCGAATTGAATGAGTTATTCCCAAATTATTAACTTCCGAGTGACGGAAGAAAAGACATGGCATCACATAATTCTAACTTTTAGTATGTCCTCAAGAAAGAAGGATTGTTTCAGGAGGAGGACCATTTCGTCGCTTGTCTTTTAGGATGTAGTTTGCTTTTAGTGATTCACATTTAATTCGTGAGGACACCCAATATTAGAACAAATTTATATTAATAATAAATTCTTTTTTCTGATGTGGAAAATGAGTTTTAGTCTTGTCGTAATATGACACCTATACGCAATACGATGCACACCTCGACATAAATGAGTTATCTCCAAATCATTGACTTCCGAGTGATGGAAGAAAGAACATAGCATCATATAATTCTAACTTTTAGTACATCCTCAACAAAAGAGGGATTGTTTGAAGAGAAGGACCATTTCGTCGCTTGGCTTTCAGGATGTAGTTTGTTGTTAGTAATTCACATTGAATTCGAAAGGACGCCACGTATTAGAAGAAATTTTAATATTATCAAGAATTTATTTTAGCTGATGTGGAAAATTAGTTTCAGGCCTGTCGTAATATGACACCCATACGTAATATGATGCAGACCTCGAATTAAATGAGTTATTCCCAAATCATTGACTTCCGAGTGATGGAAGAAAGGACATGGCATCATATAATCCTAACTTTTAGTATGTCCTCAAGAAAAGAGGAATTTTTTGAAGAGAAGGACCATTTCTTTGCTTGTCTTTTAGGATTTAGCTTGTTTTTAGTGATTCGCATTGAATTCGAGGGGACGCCACGTATTAGAACAAATTTTAATATTATTAAAAATTTATTTTAGCTGATGTGCAAAATTAGTTTTAGGCGTGGCGTAATATGACACCTATACGTAATATGATGCAGATCTCTAATTAAATGAGTTATTCCCGAATCATTGACTTCCGAGTGATGGAAGAAAGAACATGGCATCATATAATTCTAACTTTTATTGTTGGTGATTCTAAAACTAATCTATTCAGATTATTAAATTTTCCAATTAGGAAAAGAAAACAATCCAAAGTATTTAAATGCATTTCTAAATAAATTTATAAAATTCAAAACATTCTTTTTACAAAAATTTGAATAAAAAGGAAGACTTCTTACAGCAAGTTTCAGTCGTGTCGTAATATGACACCCATACGTAATATGATGCAGACTTCGAATTTAATTAGTTATTCCCGAATTCTTGTCTTCCGAGGAATGGAAGAAAGGACATGGAATAATATAATTCTATCTTTTAGTACACCCTCAAGAAAAGAGGGATTGTTTGAAGAGAAGGACCATTTCGTCGCTTGTCTTTTAAGATGTAGTTTGTTGTTAGTGATTCACGTTGAATTCGAGAGGACGCCACGTCGATATCGTCTTACCTAGATATCTGGAGCTTTACGGTGATTATCCTTGACTGGTTGAGCTCCATGGTGGGAAGCTCTCGAAGGGATTATCTTCCTTCCTCCTCCATCTACCTCCAGCCAACGTCACACCCCTTCCCACCCCAATACACCCTTCAGCTGCTGTCGATATTTCAGCAGCCTTATCTACTCGCAGGAAATATATACGGTACATCCAAACTGCCTTTGGAGGTGCTAGCACTTCGAATTGTTCCTCGAAAAGTTCCAAGTGCTCCGGCTATAGTACCCCTCGAAATGTGAACAGTGAACACGTCGATATATTAATTAGAACCTCCAGGAGAGAAGAGAAAAGGAAGATTAGCCGAGATAGGGGTGAATTTTTTTGAAATGAGGATAGTGCGGTTTCGTGTCCTGAATACTGTGAGGGTTGAAATGATACGAAAGGAACGAATAAGATTGAGACCTTAATTAAAAATGTTAATTAAAGCTCGATTTCTGTACGAAGCAAAGGTCCTAGACTTCTCAGAGGTTTGGCTTCTGATTCTGTTTTATTTTATGGATGAGTGGAGAGTATAAGAAAGCCTCAACTCTCTATTTGAAAGAGTCTGATTTTAACAGTAGAATAAAAGAAAAAAATTTAATTTATTATGCTATTATGACTTTTAGGGTTTTCTTAAGTTTATTTTAATTGCTTATTTAAAAAAGTATAATTTTAACAGTAGGATAAAAGAAACAATTTTATAATCATTTTAATATCACTTTGAGTGGCTGTTTTCAGTTAATTTTAACCGTTTGTTTAAAAAAAGATTTAAATTTATTATGTTAATATGACTTTTAATGGCTGTTTTCAGTTTTTTTAAACAGTCTAATCGTGACAGTAGGATAAAAGAAACAGAATTAAAATTTGGTTAACATGACTTTTAGTGGATTTTTCATTTTTTTTCCATTGTTTGTTTCAAAAAAGTACAATTTTAATAGCAGGATAATAGAAACAGATTTAAATTTATAATGATAATATGAAATTCAATGGCTGTTTTCAGTTTTTTTTAATTTTTTGTTTAAAAAAAGTATAGTTCTAACAGTAGAATAAAAGAAACATATTTAAATTTATTATGTTAATCTGAATTTCGGTAGCTCTTTCCAGTTTGTTTTAATTGTTTGTTTTAAAAAATTCTACTTTTAGCAGTAGGATAAAAAATATATTTAATTTAAATCTCGAGTAGACTTAAAAAAATTGTAAACAAAATGTTAATTTTTGAACATCTGATGAGAAGATGCCTTTGAAAATTTTTGAAAGTCTTCAAGAGACTACAAAATTTCTTAAGATTCCTAGGAAAATTAACTAAATTTTTTTATTTAAAAAAAATATTTTTGAAAGAAAATTGAAAAAGATTTCAAAACGTTTCGAATGATTTGCTAAATATTTGAAAAGGAATATAGACTATTTTGAAGAAGAAATGTTCATTTTTTTTGGATTATAAAATTTAAAAAAAATAGAGTAGGGTAAAGAGATATTTAGAATTTTAAAAAGATGAAAAAATAATTTAAAATTAAAAAACATTTATAAAGCTTTTAAACAAAATTCCGATTCATTTCGAAAGATTTCTAAAAATGCCGAAAATAATGTGGAAGCTTTTAAATTAATTTTTTTAACTTAGAAAGTTTTTTTTTAATTTTAAGAATAATTCGAATCATTTTGAAAGATATTTAGGAATTCAAGAAGTTTAAAAGTGCTTAAAGATAATTTACAACTATGGAAGATTTCCGGAATTTTATCAAATATTTCTAAGTTTCTTCCAAACTTATAAAATTGCTGAATAGCTTTTAAACTTTACCGAATCTTTTTTAGATGTTGGATATATCCTTAAAATACAAAAATTATACTTTTTCGACATATCTGAAATCCTCAAAAAGATTTTTTTTATTTTCTCAAGAATCTTAGGAAGATTATAGCAATATAAGTTTTAAAATCAATAAACAAATAAACTTGAAAAATAAATAGTTTACCGAAATTTTTATTTTGTTTCAAGAATTATTTTTTACCTCAAGTTATAATTTATTTACAATTTTTTTTCTTTTTTGATTGAAGAATCTGCTTTGGTTAGAAATTCTCCTCTTTTTTTTTAATCTTCTTGAAAAAAAAAATCATCTCTTTTGGTAGAACTTTTATCTGTTTTGGTTAAGGATTCAAAAATTTCTTAAAAATTCGTATTATTTAAAAAAATCTTTTCTTTGAATAATGCTAAAAATTGTGATTTTTTCTGAAATTTTCAACTTTTTGTCCACTTTTCCCTTAAAGTGAGTTGATATTTAATTCAATTTAGAGAAAATAATTGTTGAAACAAATAACTATTGTTTATAGCTATCTTCTTCTATATTAATAATAGATAGTTGCTGTTTTTTCTGAAATTTCTAACTTTTTGTCCACTTTCTAATTATAGTGAAGTAATAATTACTTCAAGTTTACAAAAATAATTTGTTAAACAATTTATTATTATTGTTAAAAACATGCTCTTTGCTTGATGTTAGAAAGTTGCGTTTTTTAAAAACTTTTTATCTATTTGTCTATTTTTTACTTCGAGTGAATTATTAATTAATTAAATTTATAAAAAATATTTGTTTAAACAAAGCATTATTGCTTATAACTATCTTCATCTATATTAATGTTAAATAGTTGTAGTATCTTCCCTGAAATTTTTAACTTTTTATCCTCTTTTCACTTATTGATGTAATAATTAATGCAAGTTAACAAAAAGAGTAGTTTAAACAATGTATTATTGTTTATAACTATCTTCTTTTAGATAAGTGCTAGGAATTCGCGGTTTTTTCTGAAATGTTGAACTTTGCTTTGACTTTTTAGTTATGAACAAATAATAAATAAACATTGGAGAGAATCATATTTTGAACAATCTCTTTCCTTTTTGTGAATATATTTTTCTAAAATAAAATAGATAGTTGTAAAATTAATATCTTTTAATGATTATTTTTTTTTAATATTGGGAAAAGAGAAAAAATCATTCACTTACAAATACAATACTATTTGAAAAATAATTCTTGTTAAGGTTCACTTATCATTTGTTCAAAACTAAAAAGTTAAGGCAAAACTTAAGATTTCCGAAAAAAGCAGCCTTCTAGCATTACACCAAGAGAAGATATTTATAAAAAATAATCAATTGCTCAACTAGGCATGTTTGTTAGCTTGCATTAATAAAGAAGAAAATAATTATAAACAATAATTATTTTTGCTAAATTGAATTAATTATGAACTCAATCGAAGTGAAAAGTAGACTATTAGTTGAAAATTTCAGAAATAAGCGCAAATTTATAGCATTATTGAAATGGAATATTATTGACAATAATAATAAAATTGTTTGAATAATTAATTGTCTTAACTTTAATTAATTTTGCACTTCACTTTAATTGAAAATTGGACAAAAATTGGAAATTTAAAAAAAAACTTCAATTTTCTAGCATTGTTCAAACAAAATATTATTAACAATAATAATAAATTGTTTGAAAAAATATTTTTGTTGACAATAATTAAGTATTACCTTACTCTAATTGAAAATTGGTCAAAAAGTGGAATTTTTTTTCAAAAACCTCGACTTTCTAACTCTATTCTAAGAGAAAATTTGCTAAAAGAAATGATAAATTGTTTAAACAAATTATTTAGAGATCTAATCATCAGTACTGAGTTGGTAATATACGCGTTGAAAACAATTTGCATTCAAAAAACCAAAAAATAAGATCATAATTAGCGCTAAGAACCTACAAATCCCAATTTTTCACATAGGAGGTTTTTTTTGGGACCCTATAAAACAGATTTATGGGAATAATATTCAAAAAGTATTATTTTATTCGCATTTTACGGCTGATTGTGAAGAGAAATGCTAACTTTCAACTCGATTCGCCCAAGATTGACGATTCTGAATAAAATTTACAGAAACCACCTCTAAATATATTTTCTTTTATGGATTTATATTTTTGTGGATTTAAACAAATTTCCGGGCGATATGCATGAAAACTCGAGAGAAAAAATTTGTACCACCCTAATCGTCATTAGGGTGGTCCGAAAAAAATTCTTCTTCTGATTTTTAGTCTCACCCCCTCATTTTGTGTCTTTCGGTAAAAAAAAACTTTCCTAATTTTTTGAGATTTAAAAAAAAAATGTTCAGGGGTAGGGCACGGCCTTTAAAATACCCCAAACTGTTAAAAATTCAGTTAGTCCTTGAATTTTAAAAATAATCGTAAAAACTTCATAACGATAATGTACAACTACCATGTGAGCAGCAAAAAGCTTGACAAAATTGAAAAAAATTGAATTTACCCCTAACTTTGCCAAAACTCACCCCGTAAGACCCTAAAAAGTAATTTTTAAGTATCTTTTCTGAATTTTATAAAAGTAAAATTAAAATTTAAGTAGCAAATTGTATAAAAAATTTTATTATACAAATATGAAAAATATTGCCCTTAAAATGAACTTTTTTCCCCTTTTCGTCCTTAATGATCCATAAAAAATTACATTTTCTTTCTTTAAAACTTTTTCATTCAATATACATATATTATACATATATTCATAGGTTCCATATATATTATATGTATTAAAAGAATAAGTTTGATTATATATTATATTTCAAGGGAACTATTTTTCGTATTTGTATAATAAAATTTTCTATATAATTTGCCTCTTAAATTTTTATTTTACTTTCATAAAATTCAGAAAACACACTTTAGAATTACTTTTTAGTATCTTAAGGGGTGAGTTTTAGCAAAGTTGGAGGTAAATTAATTTTTTTTTTAATTCTGTCAGACTTCGTACTGCTCACATGGTAATTTTACAGAATCGCTGTAAACAAGATAGGTGAATTTTTAAACAAATAGTTGAATTTGGAACCAAAGAGATTAAGTTTCTACCAAAAAAGACGATTTTTCAATAAAATACATCAATTCTCAGCCAAATAGTGAAACTTTGAACTAAAAAATATAAGTTTTCAACAAAAAAAGGAATAGTTAAATTTTCAGTTAATAAATTAATTTTCAAACAGAAAATAACAAATTTTAAAGTAAAATGATGAATCTTCAACTGAAATCGATAAATTCTGAAAAAACTAAAAAAACGAACTTTCAACCAAATAGTTTAATTTTTAGTTTGAAAAATTGATTGTCAACCAAAAAAATTCCTACAGAAAGAGATAAAAAAATTTCCAGCCAATGTGATAAATTTTTTAATAAAATTATGAGTCTTTTACTACAATAGATGAATCTTCAACTGAAGTACATTTTTAACTGGAATACATGAATTTTCAACCAAAAAGATAAATTGCCAAACAAGAAAATTAATTTGTATACAAAAAGATTACTTTTCTAACAAAAAGACGATTTTTTAACAAAACACATGAATTTTTAACGAAATATTTGATTTTTTAAACATAAATATCAGTTTTCAACATAAAAATTCAATATTTCAGTTTCAATTTTCCGTTAAAAATTAATTTTCTACAATTTTTATTATGTTCAACTAAAGAGACGAATTCTTAACAACAATGTTAGAATATTCAATTGGAAGAATTACATTTTCCGTTTAGAAAAAAAAATTCTGTTTAAGGCAGAATTCTACTTTGGAACGCGCGAAAAAAATGCTATTTTTGTAAATTTTTTTGTAAATTTCAAGAAAGATATTAATTTAGGGTTTGTTATGCTTAATAAATATACTCTTAAAATATATTTAAAAACCTTTTTTTAGTTTATTTTATGCTCTCTATATACATTTAAATGGCACTACCTCGAAACCACGTTTTTTACAGCTTGTTAAAAAAATCTCCGAAATTACAGAATCGATTGTTCTACAATTTTTACCACATATTCTATACATACACATTATTTGGTGGTAGCAGATTTATATGAAAATTTTTATTTTACTATTATTTTTTTGCAAGAAATAAGCAAACAAAAATGAGATTTTTAATTTTTCTGTTTCGAATTGTCGCCATTTTGTTTTTTTGCATATAAATGAAAAAAGTCTGCTACCACCGGTTAATGTATATGTATAGAATATGTGGTAAAAATTTCAGAGCAATCGATTCGCTAGTTTCGGAAATTTTTTTTACAAGCGGTAAAAAACGTGGGTTCGAGAAATTGCCGTTTAAATGTATATAGAGCGCATGAAATAAACTGAAAATTTTTTTTTATGTATTTTAAGAGTATATTTATTAGGCATAACAAACCCCACATCAATATCTTTATTAATGTCTAAAAAAAATTTTTACAAAGATAGCATTTTTTTCGCGCGTTCCAAAGTAGAATCCTGCCTTAAAAAAAAAA
>CAKNWT010332490.1:0-14648 GCA_932066315.1 Andricus coriarius
CGAATATTTTGAAATTTTTGAAAAAAACGCGAATTGTTATGAATAATAATAATTTGTTTAAGCAATTATTTTTGCTAAATTAAATTAAATAGTAACTCACTCCAAGTGAAAAGTGGACAAAAAGTTGTAAATATTATAAAGCACCGCAATTTCTAGTATTATTCAAAGAGAATATTATACAAAATAATAATAAATTGTTTAAACATTTACGTTTGTTAAAATTAATGAACTATTACCTCACTTTAATTGTAAATTGGATAAAAAGCGAAATTTTTTTGAAAAAAACGCGACTTTCTATCTCTATTCTACGGGAAAATTGCTAAAGACTACAATAAATTGCTTAAAAAGGGTATGTAAACATCTAATTATCAGTACGAAGTAGTATTTTATGTATTAGAAATAATTTGCATTACAAAACCCGCAAAAATGGTGAGTTTCAACTCGATTCAGCCAATATTGACGTGAATAAAATTTACAAAAACGTCTTTTACTCTTATGCGAAGTACGTTTTAAACTTCGTGTGGCTTGCGCCACCTCTGAATATAATTTTCAAAATATTCATATTTTTGTGTGTTTTCGAGAAAATTTCAGGACGATATGAATGACATTTTTTTTTTAAATTTGACAATGCATTTTTGGACCAACCTATTGAATACATATGCAATGGAGTGTCTAAAGAAGATTCTTTATTTGTTATCTTTTTTGCTCATGCAAAAAATCAAAATTGGCGAGATTTGACTAATTAAAAGTGAAATTTACAGATTGAATTAGCGAAAAGTGAGCCACCAAAGATTAGTAGAAAATTCCTAATTCGGTTAGTCAATATATTCAATAATTCAATAGTGAATAGCAAGTAATTTCTTGATACAAATAAATAAATTTACTTGAGGCTCTATATAATAATTAGAAAAACGTTATAAACATGGAGAACGTGAAAAATAGAAAACTTTAATAAAATAACGTGATGATGCGGCATTCTCAAGTCCATTGAAACAATAAGGTCATATATTGTGAAATTGTGAATGTGAAGTAGCCTGTCTCCAGTTTAAATACATTGCCTTCCAATTGTTTGAAAAAAGTTTGGAAAAATAAGAATTTTTACATTCTCATCCTACAATGAAAAGGTATTAGATTTGTGTAAAATTTTACACCCCCGTTTTTGGTCAAATGTCCACGTTTTGAGACCCCCTGAATCCAAAAAACAGGTTTTTACAAAATGTCTGTCTGTCTGTTAGTCTGTAGAGTTTTAGTTTGTTAGCACGATAACTTTCAAAAGAATTAATGTATTGGGTTGGGTTTTGGACTTTTGGTATACTCTTTAAGTATCCCTAAATAATGGTCATTCTGGATAAAAATTCAAAAAGTGAGCACATTTTCAAAATGTTTGACACCACTTTTTTCAAGATTTGAAAATCCGATGTACGATTATTAGTAGTACTCAAAAAGACAAACAATTTATCCTAATGACTTTTTTTAATAAAAAATTACCGGAGTCATAGTATTTTCAAAATTCCAAAAAACAAACGAAAATGAACATTTTAAGCCAAAAAACGCACGATATGAAAAAAAGCGAAGAAGAGAAAATCGTTGGTTTTTGAACGACTCGTCATTTCAAGAAGTGAACCCGATAGTCCAGGTGTTTAAAAAACATCTTTCTCCGGGAAGTTGTGTTCGTAAATGAAATTTAAAACACTTTGATCGGTTTTCAAGGATCTCGTCATTCGAAGAATTAAAGCTGGTAGCCCAGGTGTTCAAAATACATCATCCTCAAGGTAGTTGTATTCATAGCTGAAATTCAAGATACCCTGGTCGGATTTCGAAGGTCTCGTTATTCTAAGAAGTAAACCCAGTATTCCAGGTGTTTAAAATACACCTTCCTCGAGGATGTTCTGTTAATAACTACAATTTCAGTCAACCTCATAGGTTTTCGAAGGTTTCATCTTCTCAAGGAGTAAACTTCATGTGTTTTCGTAGGTCTCGTCATTCTAAGAAGTAAACCTGGTAGTATAAGTGTTAAAAATACATCTGCCACGACCCTTTCCCTACTATACCGGTACTTTCCACTTCATTTCTGGACACAACTTCCTAGGGGAAGATGTATTTTGAATACCTGGACTACCGGGTTTACTTCCTACAACTACGAGACCTTGGAGAAACGGTTAGGGTGAATGAAATTTCAGTTCTGAAGGCACCTTCCTCAAAGAAGATGTATTCTGAATACATGGACTACCAGGTTTACTTTTAAGAAGGACGAGACCTCGGAAAAAAGCCAAGTTGCCTTCTGCTTCAGTTCTGAATATAACTGCCTAGGGCAAGATGTATTTTAAATAACTGAAGTACCGGGTTTATTTCTTAGAACTACCAGACCTTGGAAAAACGGTCAGGATGAATAAAATGTTAGTCCTGAAGGCACCTTCCTTGAAGAAGATGAATTCTGAATATCTGCACAATCAGATTTACTTCGTAGAAGGACCAGACGTTGGAAAAATTGCCAGGGTAACTTAAATTGCAGTTCTGAATGCACCTTTCTCGAAGAAGATGTGTTTTGAACACCAAGACTACCAGGTTTACTTTGCAGAATGGCTATCCCTTAGAAAAACGGTTGAAGAATCTTGTATTTTTATCGAGAATACAACTTCCTCGGGAAGATGTATTTTAAACACCTGGACTACCAGGTTTACTTCTTAGAATGACAAGACGTTCGAAAAATTAGCAGGGTAGCTAAATTCCAGTTCTGAACGCCCTGCAGTTGTCGATTTTCGCAAAACATATCTTTCTGCTAAATTAAGTTCTGCAAATCGATAATCGATCCTTGATCGAGATTTACTGACACTTGCAAACAAACATCCACAACCTCAATACTCATTTTAAATAAACGGAACTAAGTAAATAATTTTCTCTATATCTGATTATTAAAACTTTAATTTCAAGCGGTTTTTCTTGATCATTATTCAGGTCAGAGGATTACCTAATTTCATAATGTGTTGAGTAGTTGAAACTTTATGACAGATAATAATTGATCTCGAAATTTAAATCAAGTTGATCATGAATAGAGATATCAAAACTTTACATCATTATAATCCATTTAGCATATCAACTTAATACCTGATAGTTTTGCATAAATATGCATTAATGTTGAAACAGAAGTATTTTCATTGTCTTGTTTTTATAATTTAAAGAAGTTTGCATTCTATTAAAAACAAGAACAATTTTATTATTAAATATTTTATTGCATCTTATGTAATTTTTCCAGAAAGTTAATTTTTTATTTTTAATGTATTTTTATAACAGAAATTTAAAACAAATTTGTAGATCTTTCTTGGTTGAACGAATTTCGCCTTTTCTTTTTTTTCGTCGCTTGTCTCGTTTTTCCAAAAATTTAAGTTTTTATTTTTTATAATTAAAACAAAAATCACGCGTTTTATCAAAAACTGATTTATAATAAATTTTTAGATATTTTCGGGGCAAACAACTTTTGTCAATTTGGTCGTACCTCGTGTCGCTTTTTCAAAAATGTAATTTTTTAATTTTTAATGTTATTTCTTACAATTAAAATAAAAACTACGCGTACTATCAAAAGATGATCAATAACAAATCTGTAGTTCTTTTTGGAGTGAATAACTTTGATGTTTTAATTCTTTTTCGTACCCTGAGTCGTTTTTCTCAAAATCCAATTTTTTAATTTTAATCTCATTTTTTACAATTAAGACCAAAATCACGCATCCTATAAAAAAATCTATTTTTAAGAAATGTATAGTTATTTTTGAGTTACAAGTTTTTTTCATATATTTTGCTCGTAGCTTTTTTCATGTTTCCAAATATTTCGTTTATTTTTTATTTTTTAGATTAAAAGAAAAACTACGCGTCCTATCAAAAAATTATTTATAACAAATTTGGAGATCTTTTTCGGGTGAACAAATTTTGTCATTTCACTCTTTTTTGTAACTTATGTCGTTTTTGTAAAAAAAAATTTTTATTCTGATGTTATTTTTTACTACTAAAACAAAAACTTCGCGTCCTATCAAAAAATGATTCATACAAAATTTGTAGACCTTTTTTGGGCGAACAAATTTTGATTACGATTTTTTTCGTACCTTGTGTCGTTTTTCCAAAAAAGTTTATTTTTTATTTTCAATGTTTTTTTTTGCGATTGAAACAAAAAAAACGCGTCCTTTCAAAAAATGATTAATAAAAACTGTATATTTTTCTGCGGGCGAACAACTTTTCTTTATTCATTGTTTTCGTACCTTGTGTCGTTTAAAAAAAAAATTTATTATTTTTAATGTTATTTTTTACGATTAAAAAAGAAACTGCACACCCTATCAAAAAATGATTCTTAACAAATTTGTAGCTCTTTTTTTCAGTGAACAACTTTTGTCGTTTCATTTTTTTTCGAACCTTGTGTCGTTTTTCCAACAAAATTTATTTTTTATTTTTAATATTCTCATTTCGATTAAAAGAGAAACTACGCATCCTATCAAAAAGTGATTTATAACAAATTTGCTGATCTTTTTTGGGTTCATAATTGTTGTCGATTTACCTTTTTTTTGTATCTTGCATAGTTTGACCGCAAAATGGAATTTTTCATTTTTCATTATTCTTTTTGGTGGTTAAAACCAGAGCAATTGGTAAAAAAATGCTGGTTTGCGAATTCGATCTTTCTTTTTGGGCCTTTAAACTGTGTGCCAAATTGCAACCTAATCCGATTAGTCTTTCAAAAGTTATCCGGTATACAGACAACGACGACAGAGAGACAACATCCACACCGTGGAGATTCACAGAAATCCGCCATAGTCAGACTTATATTAATTTCTTAATGATTATTAATTAACTGTCGTATAATTTTAGTGAAAGAAAAAGAATTTTTGAATTTAAAAAACAATACATTTAAGTTTTTATTTCTAAAAATGTTAATAACAATTATATAAATAAATCTTTGATCAATGGTGGTAATTAATTATCACAAATTAGGTAATTCCAGCGATAATTAAAGTGAACATTATTTGTTGATGAAGGGGTAACGGCCAATTGGGACATTTTTTTTTTAATTGCTCTTGAAAATAAATTTTACTTAGGCTCAATAAAGCTCGAAGTTCAAAAATGCTTTTAGAGACAATTGCGAATAATTTGTTATAAATATGTTTATAATAATAGTAAATGTTCACTTATGTTAATTTTTCATTTCAAATTATGCTTCTTATGAAAAATCTCAGAAAGCACAGTAAAAACAAAATTTTTTCCACGTTCTCGACGCAAAGTTAGGGTATATTTCCTTTGATTGTTTGAAAATTCATACATTACTTCGAAAATGAAGAAGTGCAAAAACTGGATGTACCACTTTGAAAGTAGAATGATCTGAAAGATTAAAACATTTTTTGTCGAATTTGCCTACATTTGAATAATTTTAATGAAGGATTTGAAAAATATTTATCTTACGAAACAACAGTATTTTTAGCGAAATGAATATTTTGAAAGTTCAAGTTCAACTCCTTGCCAAATGTAGAAAATTGTTCCTAAAAACTTGAAAAAATTATTAAATCAAGAGTAAATCCTCTTTAAATTTATACCAAGAGCGTGATTGAATATTATTATAAAATATCAATAATAATATTTAATATTACGATTAAAATATATTTATTCGTGCAATAGACATTTTTGGAAAGGCCAAAGTCCGAGATTCGACGCGACATTTTTATAATCTTTCAAATGCTTCTATTTGCAAAGTCACAGATTCAGTTTCTGGACAGATATTCCTCTTCAAAGTGAAGTATGAATTTTCGAAGCTGTCAAAGGAAACGTACCCATATTTTCCATCGCATAAGAAAAAGGAGAATTCAATAATTGGCTTATGATAATTATTTATAAAAACTAAGCTTAATATTTTAGATACTATTTCATTTCTATGAGTTTATTTGAAATAATTTGGCTAATAATGAATTTATTTTAGCATTTTTTCTTAAAATAAAAATTCGTAAGGCTAAAATGGCTAATTTCATCACTATATTTGTTTACATATTGTTGCACTGAGGAAATAATTTTAAAAACTCAATCGACAGTTCCTTTAAAAATTTACTTCTAGCTAGATAAAATCATAGTCATTACAGGTAGGTTGAGTAAAAAAAATGATTCTGTATAAACATGCGAAGATAACGCAATTGTTACAATAATGTTGTACTAACATTTGCATCATTGCTAGTAATGGAAAAACTGTACCATCAAGGGGTAATTTACAAAATTTTTGATACGTTCAGGAGTGGAAGGGGGTCTTTCAAACTATCATTCTCCATGTTGCGTACAATCGAAAAACATCATGCACCGGGGGGTGGAGGGGGCTCTAAAGTTCCTGAAAAATGTATCACGTATGTTGTGAATGGCCCCTAAATTGAATTATAGCCTAAATCACTTTAATTCTCAAATTCCGGCTTCCGAGGTCTCGGCGGAGATGACGTTGAATCAATAAATTTTTTTTCCTCAATCTATCTTCATAGCGTAAATAAGACATCAAATGCAGACAAAACGTTCAATCGCCAATAATGCTTCAATTTAAAACTATGTTGAAACTGTGACAAGCGATTCCTGACCAAGGATTTTCCGTATATTTCGTAAAATCGATGTCATATAGTAAAAACTATGTCACATAACAAAGTATGTTAACAGCGTAAACAATGACTCTAGCGAAACTGATTTTTATTGAACTAACTTTATTTCTGCTTCGGCTTTAACTTAAAATTAAATTGTAAAAAATTAATATTAAAAAATGTTGAGAAGATTTGTTTTAAAAAGGAACCAATAGACATTATAAAACTTGGCAGGATTGACTGTATTTGGGATTTCATTTGGTTTAAAACTTAGCCGAAAAAATATTTTTAGTTAATTTAAATTTAATTTAGCAGGTTTAATTGGCTGTTTGGTCATTAGACTGTTTGATTTTGTGCCATGAATTTTGAACGATTTTTTTACTTTATCATGATGGAACAATGATTAATCTGAATTAAAGAAAACCAATTTAAATCAGTCTGAATAAATCCGAAACCCGATTCCTCCCGATTTATATTTAACATTTTAATTTTTTGCAATTTGTGGCACAATCCGAATTAATCTGGATTGCACGCATGGATTGCAAAGGAAATAAACTCCTATTCGAAACTTTTGGAGGGTAGCTACTGCATCGGGAAACCTGGAAATGATAAGAAATCCAGTTTCTGACCATCCATTTTTTAAATTCTTATATTATCTGCAGTACAAAAACTTACCTTATGATTTTGCATTTCAATAGGAAATCCCACAGAGCATCTAGTTAATAATAATACTCAACAAGTTTTCGCATCTAATATATTCTTTTCGCAGCATGAAATTGGTTCGCAGAGATGCTTTTGTTTTTTATTCTGGCTTTTTAAGTGGGTCGTTTCATTAATTAAAGTTTAAAAACACATACTTAAAGGGTTGCAGTACAGAACTAGATAAGAAACATTTTTTTTGAAAATGGGCTTTTTACATAAAAAATTCTTAAAAAATCAAATATATGTTGTGTTCAAAGGATTTTTTCAAAAGATAATTTTTAGTATAATAATAAAAAGATTGGTAATTAAAAACCAGATAACTGACTTTCTGTAATTGTCTCTCATCTTCTTTTTTCAATTGCCCAACCTCTTACATATTTTCAAACTTTTTTCTGACCAAATTTCTCTTTATAAAAGTTTGTAATGCAGTACAATAATAAAATACTACTTCTTTCAAAGAAAAGCCCTTAAAAAAACTATTTGAACATTTTTTCAGAGCCAAAGTACCAATAAAATTCCAACCTAAAATCTTTTTTTAAATTATTATCTTTTATTTATAAAGAAGCATACACCTTTCTTCTTTTTATAAAACTTTCAACGAAAAGTCGCCTGTCACAGTGCAATACCGTCAAACTAAATTTTTATTTTCCCGGAACATAATAATTTTGTTGGATGAACACTTTTTTATTCTCATTCAGCCTCCCCATATATCGGGAGCAAGTTTTTATTAGTTTTTTAAACTGAAAAAATAGATCTTTAGTCGCCATCCAAAAACGATTTTCATAACCCATTAACTTTGAACCTCAACATTTTTGAATGATTTACTCGGAATTGGTTAATTTTTTCGAATTAAATTCATTTTCTTCCAATTTAGGAACTCAGTATATCGGGGTTAAGGTTTTGTTTTTTGCCTCAACTAAAAACTGCACTTTTTATCTTGATTCGCAATTATCATGCCTGTTCCAATTTTACGTTCATGTCACTTTAAAATTTTAAACTTCCACATTTTATTTCTCGGAACTGGATAATAATTTTCAATCATACGTTTTCGGCCTCAGCTTAGAAACATTGCAGCTTGCCATTAAACTATTATTTCATCTTCAAATTGTGATTTCGATTTTACAGAATGTTATTTCGCTCTCCTGAAAAATTCCGATTTTGTTGGTTATCTAGTTATGTTCTGCAACCCTGCAATTGTAAAACGAAATCGTATTTAATTTATAATATGTACATATGTAATTCTTCGGGATAAATTTTAAATCTTCGCAATCGTACAACAAAATGAAACTAATAATTGGAAACTAATATTTTTTAAATTAACAAGAAGCCTGTAACCTTTTTGACTTCTGATGTTAGTTTCAGAGGTTTCAGTTAAATAATGAAATTGCTCAAATCTATTACAATTTTTTAAATTTTAAGCATGATTTCAACATTAAATTGTTTCAAACTGGACTCGTTTAAAATGAGGCAACTTTCAATTCAAAGAATTTTAAACAGTATAATTGTACATCGAAACATTGAAAATGGTTTATTTTCATTTTTAAATCTTTTAAAACTGTATTGTTTGAAAATAATTGTATTTTTTATAGATGAAAAAATCAATGAAAGCAATGCTTAGTTAAATCATTAATTTTAATCTGTAATGCCCACAATTTTGTAGTATCAAATTTACATTAACAAAATATTGTAAGCATTCAATATTTTAAATTAAAAGCCTCAATAGATAAATTGGGTTATTATAATTTTATCGATACAAAAATTGACTCCAAAAGCGCAAAAATCTTGGCAAATATCTTTCAAATATAATACCTTCGACATTTTCGAATGTAAAATTGAAACCGCTCTTTTGTTCTTGAATAAGCATTCGAAATTCCACAAATTTAAAGAAATACTCAAAATTTTATACTTTTAAATAATTGGAAGCTGAAAATTAATGAATCTTACACCTTAATAGTGGACCACTTTCAAATTATGAGCGTTGAGATTAGAACAATTTTGAATTTAAATTGCTGAAAATTGGCACAATATAAATTTAAAGTCTTTAAAGTTGAAAATTAACAAGCTTTCCGAATTTCCGAGGCCTTTTCTACTACTTGGTTGAAAATTAATTTTTTTCGTTGAAGATTTATTATTTTAGTTGGAAGTGGATAATTTTAGTTGCGAAATCGTTTTTTCTTGAAAATTCATTTTTTAAACTGAAAATTTAACAATTCCGTATTTGGTTGAAAATTTATCTTTTTACGTATAAAATTCTACTCTTAGTTCTAGGAATTGTTTTTTCCTTAATGATTTTAGCCTCATAAAATCTTGCAGAAGTTGCTTTTAATTATTTCACTATTTTCTTGCGCAAAAGATGTTTGATTGTTTCCGCTATGTGGTACAGATGGTAAACAAATGCTGCGAGTCCTATAGATAGAAATTGTTGCACACATGAAACACTTGGAAATCTACAACAACAAAAAAACAGATTGTACAAGCCCACTCTGTTTTCAGTGTCTGATAAAAGTGTGTAAGCAAATACTGATTAGTATATAAGTGCATATTTTCCAAAGATCTTCACTTATTCATTGTTGTTTCTTTCTGGAAAAAATGAAGACCATAATTCTACTCTTAATTTGCATCATTTTCTTCAAATTGACAAGTAAGTCTATTATAATATAATATAAACGTTAGTATTGATAATAAATATTACGATTTTTCAGAATCTGTAAACATACACTAATGACAGAGGCTAACACTGAAATTTCAGCATTAATGAAACGTATTATTTCCTTTAGATTTTTGGTTATTTTAATCGTCTGAGTTTTTATTAATTTTAAACCTCAAATCAAATTACATATTTATTTTTTACTCATTTTTAGGGTTTCGTTGCCCCGAACAGAAACTCTTATATTTTCGGTTGGGTATCCGTTCGTCTGTTCGTCGGACCGTCCATCTTACTATTCTCTAATGAGCGGAATGAATGTGGATTATGGGAGGGAAAGTATGGGAGGGGGAGGTTTTAACGAATAAATTAAGGTTTTTTCAAGTAAAATGATTTCAATAGATTAAAAAAAAAGTTTTTATAATTTGTTTTTAAACATTTTTTTCAAAAAACTTTTTTTCAAAAATTTTCTTTAACAAAATAAAATTTTTTTGATTTCAATCGTCTGCATTTGTATCAATTTATAACTCGAAAATAAATTAAACAATTCGTATCTCTTGCCGGTTTTTAATCGGTCGGGAGCTCCAATGGGTTTTCTGCACGTTTAAAAAGAAACTAAATTTTTATAAACACATGTATTAATAATTATTCGACACTCGGGATTATTCGTTCTCAATGTATATACCTGGTCTGAAGTTGCTTGCTTTCATCGTTAGGATGATACGCCAATAATGTTTTTTGATGAAATTTTTACTTTGATCATTATTTGTTTATTTTATAAATAAATGATTGGAGTAAATGCACATGCAAGGCGTGTTAAAATTATATTAATTATATCAATAATAAAAATAAATTTATAAAATCAGATCGTAACTTTTTATGGCCAAGTATCATCTTAGCGATATAAAAGCTAGAAATTTAAGAACAGGAATATACTCTTAAAAAAATCTCTAATGTCGATCATTTGTTAACACAATTTGTTCATGACCATTAATTTCACAGTGTATAAGAAAATTTTATTCTAAGAAATAAAACATGAAATGAAAAAAATTGACATTTTTCGCTATTTGCATTAATATGAAATTAAAGAAAAAAATTAAAAATTGGCTTCCACCAATCTCTGAAGAATTCAATCCTGCATTTTTCAAGAACAAGAAATCTAAAATTAGTGTATATTTGCGTTCTAAAAGTTGTTTTCAACCTCGTTCTTTGCTTTTCCAAGTTACAAATTGACACAAATTCAGAAGTTAAAAATTACCTTTTTTTTAAATTTAGATTATGTAATTGCTGGCGAAATGTTTCACAGGTCCCGGTTGGTTACAAGCCGTTTAAAAAGTAAAACTTGTGCATTTCTTTTATATTTTCGTATTGATAAAAATGCAGACGATTAAAATTAATTTTTTTTTCGGGTTGCGGCCTGGCTGGCGAAACTTTTCAGTGGCCAGACCTCTGAAAATCATATTTCTGCTATGATACAAATTCTAACTTTGGTGTGACAAGTTCATACAAATTACGTACAATTTGATTAGAGTAGAAAAAAAATTGTTTTTCAATAGGGTCTGGCTGAAGAAATGGAAGTGAGAAAATAAATATCTCATGCTTCTCAAATTTTTTTATGATTAATTTGTATAGTTATTTGAATATTCTTCCATTAGTAGAGGCTTTAATAAAAAACTTTCAGTTCATTGAGAGTCAAAGAAATTTATTTTGATTTAAAGAAATTTCTTCAGTTCGAAGCGATGGTTTCTTGTTCCAGTGAAAATTTTTCTTTAATTTAAAATGGGTTTCTTCATTTTGAAGTTATTTTTGGTTAAATAGAAAAATTAAATTAAATATAGCGTTTCTTTAATTACAGACAAATATATGTCGAAATTATATCAGGAATTGACAATGTCGTTACAAAATTTGATAGATAAATATTCAAAGAGGAACAATGGCCCGAAAATAAAACAAACAAAAAATCAATAAAATTCTGAAGACAAGTGTCAAGGACATGCCCAGTTTTGTGAGGTTTACGAAAGAAGTGAACACGCATTTTTTGCTCTCGATCAGATAATATTAATAGGTGTTTACTATTTAAAATACATAAGAAAACCCCGATTTTTAACAGTATGAGAATGGAAAGCGTAATTTTCAATAAAACGAGTGCACATTAGGATGGACCAAAAATGCATTGGATTTTTTTTTCTCCAAATTTTCATGCATATCGCCCTCAATTCGTTTGAATCCACAAAAAATAAATAAGTTGCAAAAAAAAAGATATTTAGAGGTTCCGTAAGCCCTACGAAGTTTAACACGTATTTGCCATAAGAAGAAAAGACGTTTTTGTACATTTTATACAAAATTGTCAATGTTAAATCAATCGAGTTGAAACTCAACATTTTTCTCAACGAATAGCTGTAGAATAAAAATAAATAATCAATTACTTTTAAAATCCCCCCCCCCCATAAATCTGTTTTATAGGGTCCAATAAAATAACATAAGTAAAACATTAGGTTTCGCGATTTAAAAAAAATACAAATTGATCCTGATTCATAAAATACTACATTCTACTGATAATTGGATGTCAATTTTTTTAAACAATTTAGCGTTGTTTATAGTAATTTTCTCTTAGAATAGAGTTAGAAAGTCGCGGCTTTTTCGATTTGTTTAACTTATTTTCATCTTGTCAATTATAGTGAGGTAATAATTAATTTATGTTTACAAACATGATTGTTTAAACAATTTATTTAAAAAATATATATTCTCTTTAAATAATGTTAGCAAGTTGCGGTTTTTTCTGAAATTCTTAACTTTTTGTCCATTTTTTCCTTAGAGCGAGGTGATAATTGATGCAATTTATTTAACCCATTTGTTTGAAAAAAATTATTATTGCTTATAACTATCTTCTCTTATAGTAATGCTAGATAGTTGTGGGTCTTCTTACATTTGTTACTTTTATTCCACTTCTTACTCAGTTATGTAATAATTAATGCAAGCTAACAAATATTAGTATTAAAACAATTTATTATTGCTTATATATATCTTCTCTAAGACAATCGTTAGAATGATGCGGCTTTCTCTGAAATGTTTAACTTTGCTTTGGCTTTTTAGTTATGAAAAAATAGTAAATAAACTTTAAAGCGAATCATTATTTAGACATCTCTTTCTTTTTTGTGAATATTTTTTCTTGGAAATAAAAAAGATATTTGAAATATTCTCCAAATTTTCTATATGGACCATATTAAGTATAAATTTTTCTTCAATTAGTTACTGAGATCCTTTTTGTTTAAATAATTATTAATGTGATTATTTACTATTTGTTCCTACCTGAAGAGCCACAGAAAAGCTGAATACCCAATACATTGTATAAACAATTATTTTGTTAACTTGCATTAATTATTATCTCACTAAGTAAAAAGCAGACAAAAAGTTTTTTTATTTCTGAAAAAGGCGCAACTTTCTAGGATTATTCAAAGAGAATATCATTAACAATAATAAAGAATTACCTAAAAAATTATTATTATATTATTAATTATAACCTCACTGTATAGCTGCGTTGTGAATTTGGACTCAGGAAGAGTCAAAATATCAAGCCATTTCGAGCGCAGATAGCACTCGGATGGGAGAGAATCTGTGACGTACGATCAGTTTTTGTATTGCTAGTGGAATATCTGCCGGTACCGACTAATGTAATAAAGTACGATAATATCGTACTTTATTATATTTTCAATAAATGTTCTAATTTCATTTTCCTTCTCTTATTACATGCATATTGTCATTGAACATTGCATGCACATTATTTCTGTGGCCTGTCACAAGCCTGTCTTTACACCTTTTGCGATTCTGTGTCCAATCAAAGGGGTGCCTTCTCGCCCCCATGAAACTTTTGAAATGGGAAGGGGTTTGACCAACGTTATTTCTGTGATCATTCAAAGGGGTGCACCTCTTAGACCCCACGAGACGTTAGAAAGGGGTAGGTGTTTGATCAACATTAAATTTACGTGACTAGTCAAAGGGGGGCATTCCCCCCCCCCCCCCGCACGAGACTTTAGAAAGGTTGAGGGGTTTGGCCAACATTATTTCTGTGACTATTCAAAGGGGTGCCTCTCCGCGCCCCACGAGACATTGGAAAGAGGTAGAAGCTTAAACAACGAGACGTTGGAAAGTGGTAGGGGTTTATTTCCGTGACTAGTCAAAGGGGTGATTATCCGTCCCCACGAGACTTTGGTAATGGGCACGAGTTTGACCAACATTATTTCCCTGATTAGTCAAGGGTCCCACGAGGCTTTAGCGAGGGGTAGGAGTTTTACAAATATTATTTCCGTGACTAGTGAAAGGTGAGCCTTTCCGCCCCTACGAGATATTGGACGGGGGAAGGTGTTTGACCAACATTATTCCTGTTTCTAGTCAAAGGGATGCTTCTCGTTCCCCACGAGACTCTGGAAAGGGCTTTGACCAAGATTATTTCTTTGACTAGTCAAAGGGGTACCTCTCCGCCCCCACGAGACTTTGGAAAGGGGTAGGAGTTTCACCAACATTATTTCCGTGACAAGTCACAGGGCAGCCTTTCCTCCCCCAAGAGATGTTGGAAAGGGGTAGGGGTTTGACCAAAATTATTTCTGTGAGTAATCAAAGTGGTGGGTTTCCGCCCCACGAGACGTTAGAAAGGTGGAGGGGTTTGACCAACATTATTTCCGTGACTAGTTAAAGGGCTGCCTCTCCGCCACCACGAGACATTGGAA
>CAKNWT010332494.1:0-10106 GCA_932066315.1 Andricus coriarius
CCTGAGTCTGTAGCTTCTCCAAATATAATGTGTTATATGATGTACCAATATGGAATTAAGCTCTCGAAAATCATATACGAAAATTGTATGAGTCACGAATGAAACATAATTCCGAAACTTACAACATATAATCAATATCTAGAAATATATTCAACCAAAATCATAAAATATTGTGGTCTTGAAATTGTATTTAACCGAAATCATAAAATATCGAAACCTTGAAATTGCATGGAAAATCAATATCTAGAAATATATTCAACCAAAATCATAAAATATCGTAACTTCGAAATTTGTATGGAATGAATCAATATCTAGAAATGAATTAAACCAAAATCATAAAATATTGTAATCTTGAAATTTTATCCAAAAACTGTATTCAACTGAAATCACAAACCTTGAAATTGTATGGAAGGAATCAATATCTAGAAATGTATTAAACCAAAATCATAAAAGATTGTAAGCTTGAAAATGTATAAGAAAAATAAATATTCCTGTATATGAAACCAAAATTATAACTTCGAATCTTAATTTATCAACTTAGTAGAAGACATGAGTATGAATATTTCTAATTATATATCTATCTTCCAAGGTATCTTTCTGGCGCATATTACCAAAATCCCTGTACCTCTGAAAGTATGATGAACTTTGTATATTCAATGTGCAATGCTCAACGTGATATCCATTAACTCAACCAAACATGTGGTTATATTCAATGCAATTTGATAAAACGATTAATTACCAATGTCAATTCAAAATTCAATCAAAAATCTAAATCACAAATTCTGAAATACTACAATTAAAACCAATTTGCACAATACAAAAACAAAGTAAATTCATTCCCGAATCTTTTCCACATCCCCAAAAATATAATAGTGACACTTTAAATTCCATATTGTTACGTCCTGTGACGTAACGGTATACAAATCAATACAAATCTGCCTGGTATTATTCCATAAGATTTTTTACGAATAGTATACGTCGCATGTGGCTTCACCCTAAACACTTATCATGTACGAGTTTTCTAGTCTCCCCTAATTCAGTAATGTAAAAAGGGAAAAACCCAAAATGGCCACTAATTAATGTTCCTAGCCGTATTGATTTTGGGGATTCGCATGGAATCTATTCCATATATAAACCCTACCAAAATTAATAAGTTCAGTTCTTCGTTTTGTCCTAAATCCGCCGTAGGCTCTGTCAAATTTTTAATCCGTCAGTTCAGTCTTCGTTATCCGTCGGTACAATTGTCTTTGCTAAAATTCTGTCTTAGTTAATGCAACTTCGTGAATAGTGAATCAACCCCAAGAGGAAATAAAAATTCCAGTACCCTTGGCTCCATGAAGGAAACCCTCCACCGATCCAGGGAGGAATCTGGAAAATCTACCTGCTGACATCATCAGGTGAATCTCCAATGCTGCAACTACCCATTGAACCACGGGAACCCACACTAAAATTTTGGATTAACTTCCAGAATTTAGTCAAGTAACTCTACAAAAAAAACAATCAAGTAAGTAATACTTCAGTTATCTGAATTCAAAAATAAACTCCCTTATCTCATTTTTTTTAAATTCCTTATTGAAACTTTGTTCTTTTCCCTTTTCAAGACTGCTAACCCTTGGAGAATCAATTGTTTGGAATTCTGGCTATCACCTTGGGTCTCTTGATTTTACTCCATTAAATTTGTATTCACGAGAATAAATCCAATTAATTTGTAACATAATTAATAAATCGTTCCATTTATTTGATAACCTCTCTCTCTCTCAGTTTTTCCCTCAACTCCCGATTCGACAAAAAAAATTGGTATAGTTGAGTTCCTCAGTTATGCTAGTGTTGTCGAATAAAAAATGAGGAATTATTTGTAATAATTGGGTAGATGACGTGATCCGAATATCCAGACGTCACAATATATATATACCTATAAATAACTTAAACTTTCAAAATATATTACATCAAATGAACAAATTCGATCATAATTTATTTCCTAAATGGATTACAAGTGGACATGCAATTTTACTATTGAACATATTAAACAACATTTTTTTAGATATTATACAATAATATAAATTATTCATATACAAATAATTCACACTTGAAACATGAATTCAAATATTTATATATTTTCCGTACATTAACTAAATTCTCTGATTTAGTAACGAAAAATCTGAAAGTAAAATATAATAATGATTATGAAAACAATAACACATAAGTGAAATTTATCATTATATATAAAAAAAAATTTCTTACCTCTACAAAAAATCCAGTATAAATTTTATAAAATCTTCCATTCATAATGTAAAATCCACCTGGATTCCGAAATTCAGGTCTATCCAATCATACGGTAATATTACATCATTACCACCAAAGTTAATAATAAATTCCGGAACCGCCCAACGGAAAGAAAAGTCCGGTGCATGTCGAATCCTTCGACTATTAATCTGAAATAATAATAAACCAATTCAGGAAAAAATTTAAACAATTCAAGAAAACTCCAAACGAATTACAATTGAAACCCTACAAAATCTCTTACTTCTTATATTTAAAATACATATTAAATAAATCAACTCACCTGAGTTAATCTAAAATCGTTCAATATAATCAATTTTCCGGCAACCAAATATACACCATTTAATACAGAATTTAAAACCTCATTCCTTATATTAGTTATTAATTCTCTTTGTTTTTTAATGGGTGGAAATATCCACCAATCAGGACATTGAATAAAATTGAAATCATCCAAATAAAACCTACAAAATAAGCCATATAACGACTTTCCCAGTCTTATGGGGCATTAACTGGGAACATCGCTACAAATGGCAGCGACAACGTAGGAACAGAAAATAGTTTAAAGGTATATTTACCTGTTAGGCGCCAGATACCTTTTCGGCGTAACTCCAAAATCTTCACAAAGAAATGTATACAACGGATCTCTTATAAAAAGTCCTTGCAGAAATCTTGCAGCAATATATCATGCTGTGTGGGATGGAGCAGAAACTTCTACAAGAACATGTGAACAAGGGTGGTACCAATGTTCGCCCATCCGAGTATAAAGGGTGGTATGTTGGACCCTGTAGTCAGGTTTTCAGTCTTGACCGTCTTGGCGGCTCCAATTGTAAGTGCTGCTGATACTCTGCATAAATATATATCCGAACTCCGGACCTTCTTCCCAAAAGGCTCGTCAACCTTCAGTCTCAGTCTTCAGTTCTCAGCAGTCTTGGTGTGCTGAAGCATCTGGAAGTCCCAGCTTTTGTCTACTAAACCAAATTCCAGACGTCCTTGTTCAAGTAGCCGAGTTTCTTCAAGTCCAGAGTTCACCCGGATTCGACTTCGTCCCTGAAGTGCAGATTAAATTCCAATTCCCATTCAATGGCACAATCTCTTTCTCATCTCGACGTACTCACTTTCGTCAATTTATTACCACCCTTTCATCTTCCTATGAGTATTATTCCACAATACCCAGAGCCGTTGCTCCCTTAACCTCTTGCAAGTCATTCCCTACTGTTTTGTATTACTGGTAAATAATTTGGTTGAGGTTGAAACTCGTTGTCTAAATGTATTTTGTTTATTTTATGAATATTGATTTGAAAACAAATTGTTATGTGGTTACTCTGAAATTAAGGGATATGTTTGGGAAGCTAAAAGAGGCTACTTTATTGATTTATTTTTTTGGCGGTTGTGTATTTATTACTTATAAATGGATCATCAATTTGTTTATGGATATTTTATAGCTATTGTGTCCAAGTGGGAATATTAGTCTTTCTTATTCCGTCTGGATTTAATAGGACAATTTCTGATGGTATAGTATAATTAAAGAAGAACTGATAAAGAGTTTAAGGGGGTTGTTTTTATGACTTACAGAATCAACTTTATTCCATGGGCTCCTTTGTTTCTTTATGTATAAGTTGCTGTCAGTTTGTTTTGAAATATATTGAAAGTCAGAAGTGGTTGAAGATTTGGAATTTAATGGAATTACTGAAGTCTAGAGAAACAACATGAGTGACAAACGTAACTTTAGTGATCTGGGTTTGGGTGAAGTTCTGAATAATATACTTGATAAGGAAATAGAATTTAATATTCAAATTTCGGATAATTTGTTCAATTCCATACCAAGATTACCTCAAGCTAGAAGTTTAGAGGATTCTGTTTCTAGAACTGTGCAAAGCGATTATGTTGTAGCTGGACCTAGTGGATTATGTCAAAGAAATGATGTAGAGTTTGTTGAGGAAGTGGATTCGAAATACCTGTTGAATATGGGGGTGGAATCTATGGATTCGATTTAAGATGTTTCATTTGATTCTGATTTGGGTGCTTCTGACTTTAAATCTTCATCAAGTGATTCTATAGTTATTGGGCCTATTAATTTGGATTCAAATGATTCTAATGTTATTTACGATACTAATTATCATCATTGGTATAATTTTTATTTATGTTACAATGAATAAGAGAGTTAAAATTTCAATACAAGAATCAAAATCCGAATTCGACTTAAATATAGTAAATCGAGATATACTGAATTAAGAGAGCCTACCTAATATAAGAGTTAACTAAATGACTACAATTTTAGAGGAAATCCCAGTCGAAGTTTAATTAATTTAAAAAGTAAAGAAATTAAATTGACCAACATACAATTTTGAACCTCTTGATAAATTTTAGTATTTAAACGCACATTTATATAATACTTACAAGACAGAAAATGATTTTAATATATAAGGTTTCACATTCTAAATATTAAAATTATAAATTGACCCTTACATCATGATGTTAGTAAAAGCTTTAATTTATATTAAAATCATTTTTCACGAGAATTTAGCATATATATTTATTTTTTTTGGTATATCCTCAGTCAAGAAAATACTAAAAATAGAAATATATAATCGTAACTAATCTAAACATAATTTTTTATTTTCTTTTACCTCCACAACATATCCAGCTCGGATTCGATAAGTTCGATCAAAAACATTCAAAAGACCAGATGGACTCAAAAGATTAAGTTATTCTCTCAACAGACTGGTACAAGTGATTAAATAATCGAGCCCCCTATCCACTCAATCATAGGGGATTATTAAAAATTCATCTTCATGGAAAATCGAAAAAGCCGGAACAGCCCACCGAAAACTAAAATCCTGCGAATGCCGAATTCTTCTAGCATTTATCTAAAACAATTTTTTAAGAGGAAATTATGCGTATTTATTTCTCTATGAAGAAAGAAGTATTTATAATAACTCCCTTTAGCCAATTTCAAATTTCTCAAAACACATCAACTTCCAGCGACAAAATAAACTCCTTGCATGCCATGCATCTCTATTTCATTTTCAATGACTTCTATTAAACATATTTGTTCTTCAAGGATTTTCAAGGATCTTCCAGCTCAAGTTGTAAAAGATTATTTGGGAAAAGTCCCTTTCGGTAAAATAAGGCATGATGCATTAAAAAAACTGGAAACCCATCTGGATCCATAAGATGAATCACTTCGAAGAAAGTTATCTCTTTGAGATGATTCATCCTCCTAAATAATTTCATTAACCAGGTCTAAATCATCACTTGCATCCAAATTAATAGGCTCGACAACCATATAAGCACTTGATGAAGATTTCAAATCAGATGCACCCAAATTAGAATCAACTAAAAGATCTAATTCCAGTCAATAGATTCCACCCCTGTATTCAACAGATCTTTCGAACCACCGATGGCAGAAAACAGTATAGACATAGGTCGCGAAAAATTGTACCAATGGAAAAATAGTTGCGAAAGATGCTATGAAAGATTCCATATTGCAAAAAATTGTCACAGTGTTAAAAGAAACAAATCTTAAGTGGAAGATAAATGAATATAAACATTCCCAGTCACCAGCGATAAAGGAATACTTATATTAAAGAAATACAATTTTTTATGTAGGGAAAATATTTAATCTCAAATATTGTCAATATGAATAAATTTTAGCTTTAGTATTATAAATTATTATTGTATTCAGCTACAGTTCAATAGAGTAAATCAATATATATAAAATATTGTAGTGTGCCACAACATTGAGCTTTAATTCGTGGATTACTATTCATGATTACTCGCATAATAAAGTCTTAATACTTCATTCTCCTTTTGAAACGTATATAAAAGACACAAATATAAGCATATATATATTAAATAATAGGATATTCAGAATCATAAAATCTTTTCTAGAATGCGGAATACGTATACCTTTCTATTTAGAAATGAAGCTATTCCAAGGTCATACAAAATTTGTAATCTTTTGTGACATCCTGTCACTTTACCTAAAAATCAATACTTTCTTTCCCACGAAATGCAACTGTTCTAAAGCGTTTAATGTCCACACCAAGCCTATTAGTCATAAAGGAGGGATCGCGCCCCAAAATGAAATAGTCAAATAGGGAAATTGTACTCAGGAGAGATCACACCGCAGATATTAAACAACGATTAACTAAAACACTCAGGAGGGAACGCGCCTTCGAAATAAGTAGTAAAATAAGTAGTTAAATATCAACCCAAAATCCCTGTCTCAATTGGATCCCTGGAAACCGTCAAGCCAAGGGAATAAAATCAATGAACCCTCAACCCTCTGCGAATACGCTGAGGACCCTTCAACGCTGTCAGGAGAAATCTCGGTACCACATATTTCTCCTAGAGCAAACCATCAGATTGATCATCTTCGAAAATTACCCGCCTGTCAAATCTCTCACGGATCTTTTTCCCTCTCTGGAAGGATCATTGGAAACTTGCCGAAGATTCTACGTCTGCATTTCATGGTAAATACTTGATGACATGGGACTCTGACCTATCTCTGAATATTTGACAAGATTATCAATCAATGCAGTAACATAAATAAATAATTAATTATATTTCAAATTGGTTTAGTCTCTCTCACTCTCTCTCTCTCTCTCCCTCAGTTTACCTCAAATCCCGCATCGATTGAATTTCTTAGCATAAGTTTCATTGAATTAGAAATTGTGCTAATTATTTAGTCGAGCACAAATGAGGAATCTATTTCTGATAATTAGGTAAGTGATGTAATTTCATTATCCAGACGTTACACTTTACTCGAACAGGTGGTTTCACCCCCATGATTCATATAAAATCAGTGGACTTAGTCAAAAGTCAATTAATTATAAAGAACTTAAAGTCAGTGGGTTCAGTTTGAACTGAAAAGGAACAAGTGTAAGATTGTTTTAACATAAAACATAACTAAAGTCATGAACCCCTTAAACTCAATAAAACCCTCCACAGCAGTTCTGAAACCATATTTTTTATCACTTATACAATACACTAACAGGAGAGATCAACCCAATTCTGGAAGCCGTATCCCTTACCAACATTCCAGATGTCCATCAACAAAGAAAAACTGACCACCTCCACAACCAACAAATAAAGGATTACAAACATTCCGAGCGACAAAGAACTAAAATCTTTGGTAAGTTTTTCATTCACTATTGCTATCCCTTATTTTTTTTTAATTTATTTAAAAACCTCATCACTAAAGTATTTTCCTTTTTTTAAAGGGTGGATACCAAGACGAGGTTTAGTGCAAATCAATTGAAAACCATTAAATAAAACAATTTAAACAAGATTTGCAAATTACACATTTGTAAAATTCATGTTAATAAAATATAAGTTTATATCTTAAATTCGATTGTCTCAACCTGTAGTTTTTCCTTTTTTCCTCAATCCATGTATTCTATTTTGTAACTAATTCAGAACCAAAAATTTAAAATAAAAAAAGGTATCAGATTTATATTTTTGGGAATGTTAAATTAATTATGGTATAATTTCATTACTTTCCTGTAGTATACAATTTGAATTTAGTTGTAATATATCAAAATTTGTCATTTTAATCTTTGATTCATTTTTAAATGATAATTAATCGTTTTATTTGATTGTATTGAATATAGACACGTACTTGGTTGATTTAGAGATGTCCAAATAGGTTTTTGCCGGAAAATGATGTAAAGTTCGCAAATATCTATTAAATTTAATGTTAAAAGTTTAGTTTCGCAAATTTGATTTTCTTTTTTTTTTAAATAGGAAAGTAGGATTTACGAAGACAACGAAAATAGTATAAGGAACATATACTTAACCAATCTTTGTTAACAAAATTAAATATATTTTATTGTTTTCTGAAATTCCAAGGTAATTCGTGTCACGTGACCGCGACAATATATTATAATTATTTATCTGATAATACGAATTTCATGTATTTTAAAATGTGAAAGAAAAGTGCACGCGCCGACCAAAATAGAATTGGTCTTGAGGGGTGCTCGATATCTTCATATGAGAAGAACGGGAAGGCACGGTTACTATGACGAGCGTCTCTCGTACCTACCAAGGTGGTCAGAATCATTCATCTTACGAACTCCCCAGTACCTGGAAAGGAAGGAAGGAAGGAAAGCTTTATAGCCTTCTCGAAGATTGGTTCAGCCCTGCCGAACGGACAACTAATGTTTAGTCAAGCCAGTCATAAAAACTAATTGCAATGAGGGTGGAATGTATGGCAACGCTTGGATCTCCAAGGAGATTCCTCCTACCACGCTGCATAAAAACTCTGGAACAGGTGGACAACAGTCAGTTATTAGCAGTATTTCGGGAGTTGTTATTCGTCGCAGTAATTCGCCAGTGTATTTCGTCAGTTATTCGCAGTCTTTCATCAGTTATTCGTCAGTCAGTTTCGCCAGTCTTCATCCGTATTGTTGAGCAGTCCTTCGGTACCAGTGTTCCACCCTTCGGTTCGGACTAGCTCAACCAGTGGTTTCATATTCCTTCGGAATCGTACTCTCTCAGTGTCTTCTGAAATACCAGTTCATCGTGACAATCTTCACTTGGGATTTACCTCTACCCTAGTCGAACGCATCACGTGGCAAGTCATCAATTATCGGGATCACCGGATACACTGAGGGTCAAGGATCTATACAAAACACCCTCCTCTACTGCAGATCCGGAACCAGCCCTGAGAGATTCTACATACGCAAACAAACCTAAACTCGGTAAGTCCTCATAAACATTAACCTCTGTCATCTTCCCTCTCTTATTTGTCAAACCACTTATAAATCCGTTCTTTCCAGTCGGACAGTCGGAGATAAATAACATTCCTTCTCAAAATCAATTGAAGTATCCATCTTAGAACCCCTGCGCATATTTTCTTCTTCACAAATTAATCTATGTATTTAATCTAAATAAACTGATTTGATTGTAAAGTATGTGTATTCAATTAATTTGACTTGTGTGCTCGTCCCAAATTGTGGTTTTATCCGATTACAATTAAATCGAGCAACTTAGGGAATTTAAGTGTATGTATACGTTGTCAAGACGTCACATTCACCGTAGGTTTAATGTAGACTGAAATTTTGTGATCATTTGTAATTTCTTTTGTTAAGTAAACTGGCTAAATTTAATAAAAATTGCATTTTTCTTTTGTAAACAGTGGTATTTGTAAGAAAAAAACCAACTGATTTTCAATTTTATGAATATGAGTTTGTGAATTCTTGTAGAGGTTACTGAGTTTTAAGTAGGGTGGAAAATAGGTAGTCGATTGATTCGATTGTATGTCTGAAAATAAATTAGTGTAATTTTCGATTAGCATTAGTATAGGTGACCATTTATTATTCAATCCCAGAATTTAGGTTGAATATATTTCTTTTAAGTTTGCCATATATTCTTTATTGAATCCGTATAATAAAGTTAGCCAATTTGATATATGCATTTTGTAATTGTCTAGACTATCAGGTTGATTTCGTTGAGACCATCTTTTCCATGTAATAATTGTTTTGTTTAAATTTTCAAATTGTTCATTAATTTTTCCAAGGGGTTATTTTATATTTGTGAGTATTTTTATTGATCCAAGAATAAGATTGTAGTTTTGCGTCCAAATGATTAAAAAGGATCTTTCGGATATTTAAACGAACTAGGGCTTCTTCCTCTGGTAGATATGTTATGATTTCTAAAAAGATATCCGTAAATTTGTTTATATTATGGATAAGATTTTTATTGTGATTCCGTTCTTATGCTGTGTTATTCTCTAATAAAGTAATTTGTTTTGGGCGATTCTTCACAAAAAGAAAGAATTTCGTTGAAAAAAAATTCAAGTTCTTATTAATTGGATATATATT